>APFE030458856.1:167221-188770 GCA_000404065.3 Pinus taeda
TATTTTAGTATATGAAATATTAAATGTTTTGTTGTTATGTATATATCGATAATTTTAAATTTAAATAAATTTTATTTTTTTGTCATACATCCAGTTTTATTTTATGTTTCTGTAGATTGAATATGGATTAAGCAACACCAAACCCCAAGTGAGTAAGATATGTATTATAAATCATGACACTTCACACGCATTACCAATGGAGCTATTTGAAAGCACAATAATGTTAAGGAAGACATAGTATTGTATATCTTTACTCAGAACATTATTTCACTCCTTAATGATATGTTATCTTTTTTCTTTTTTTCCTTTAAAGTTGTGTTTAGTTTTGGGTCAGCCCCAATATTGGAAGGGAGAACAATATGCCCACCTATGAATTGTTGTCAACAGAATTATGCTAAGCTTAGTTAAACCAAATCACTCCACAAAATTGGTTATATTTATATTCATCTCGATTTCACTAAAGCCCCATATCCCACACCCCACACTAAACTAGGAATGGTTATGTTTGATTTCATATTGATCTGGGTGAAAACCTTATTGCTTATGTGAATTGTATCTATGAGGAAGTCTAATCATATTCCAAATGTCGAGTTGATACAACTTAAAAATTCTAATCATATTATATTGGTTGGTTGGTGCCAATTGTATTTGGATGATAATATCTAATAGTTTTCAATTTGATGATATAACTTACTACAAATTGAATTTAGTTGTTGGAAGAAGTGTTAGAATTTGCTAGTAATCACCATATATGTGCTAACCACAATTATAAGAGCAAGGTGCTACTTATATATGTG
This sequence comes from Pinus taeda, assembly GCA_000404065.3. Lineage (NCBI taxonomy): Eukaryota > Viridiplantae > Streptophyta > Pinopsida > Pinales > Pinaceae > Pinus > Pinus taeda. Next base: position 168,019 of record APFE030458856.1, read on the forward strand.
AAGAAGAGCAGCAGGCTATTAATTCAATGCATGATTGATCATAAGTTATTAAATTAGGATGGTATCTACACATGAGATAGTACCCTAGGTGTAGTTTGAGGAAGTGAATTGTTTCTATTTTTCTAAATAGATTTATTAGTCAATTTTGTTCAAAATTTAATTAAAATTTGAGAAAAATATAATTTTAAATAGTTGAGCACTTTTTTCACAATTTGAATCCATTTCTACATTAAAAAATGTAATTGAAATGACAAAACATTACAATATTACCAAAACTTATATCACAAAATTCCAAACAAAAAAATTTCTTAATCTATATCGTCCCCGAGTCACGTATTGTTCTCATTAACAAAGTGATGAATTTGTGGTTTTGTAGATGTCACTTTTACCATTCAATATGGGAGGTATATAAGTACCACACTCACATCGTTTTCTTATTGACATAGTGATTCATCGTTTTATTATTGACATAGTGATTCATTTGTGGGTTTGTAGCTTTTTCGCTTATTATTATTAAATATGGGATATAATTTCCTTTACCATTTACTATTGGAGTTTAGGACAATATTCTAGAGAAAGAACTCATATATAATTTTAAAATAATTGAGATTTGTGAGGTGTAAATTAATTGGTTTATGTAATGTTTAGTTCCCATCAAGTTATTGGTTAATTCAGAAAGAAGTAAAATAAGAAATAGAAAACAAAAAACAAAGACTAGCTCCAAATTAGTTTCAATGCAGTGGTTAAAAAAAAAATTATCAAAAAATTATTAACTGAAAGTTAAAGTCAAAAGCTAGGATATTGTTATATGTGAAGTTTCTGAATTAGAAATCATGAAAAGAAATGTTTGCATTATGTAAAATTTGTACCTATGCATTGTATTGCATGCTAGATTATTATTCCACATGTTTGATGATGGTTTGACTATAGTTGATTAATTTGGACCATTGTTAAGCATGGTTGGCTAGGTTTGGCTACTGGAAAATGTTAAACATGGTTTGACCTTAATATTTTATTTACATAATTTTTATATTTTTCTTATTGGACAAGCCACTTTCATATGATCATTTTATTGTCAGCGTAGGGTCACTTTTGATGTTTGAGACATCTAATATTCAAGTGAAACTTCTTACATTAATATTAAATCTATTTTATGAGTGGAGCAAGAAAATAATCCATTACATTATGGTATAGTGATACGGATTAGATTATTATATTATTTTCCATCTATCTTTATAATTTTAGAGTGAAAAAGTTAAAAGAATAAACTTGCGAATAACCTACTCCATACCCCGTTACTTGTGATGATCAATATTTGTCCTTTTCTCCTCAACCCATTTAACACCGAGGCATGGAATTTGGAATATTTGTGGTTCCTCCAACCCATTTAACACCGAGGCATGGAATTTGGAATATTTGTGGTTCCTCCACAGACACAAAAATTGAGGATGTAGCCAAATTATTTTTGTTGTTTTGCACTAATAATTTACCATGCAGCCAAATAGGCTCGAAACCTTCATTACACTAGTTTTATATGTTTTAACATGGTCAAATTTTAATGAAATGTATCTCATTATAATCTACAAAATACTTGGTGAAAGTATTAATTGTATAAGAAAAAAATTCATGTAAATGAAAAATTTATATAAAAAATTATATATATATTTAAATATAGATATAGTTTTAACTTGTAAATAGTAAAATCAATATAAATATATAAGTAAATAATTTTGTGGATTAAAAAAGTTATACATTGGCTATATAAGATTAAAGATAGATGTAGTAAACTTATAACAATAGAAAGTAGTTGTAGTAATTTTTAAGTTTTGATTAGTGTATATCATATATTCATTTATTTTATTAAATATAAAAAAAATTATGTTTTTTTTCTTACGTTTGGAAAGAATATCTTTATCAAAGGGAGAGTTGAACTAGTAATCACCTCAAGAATGTCTTATCCAAATCTCCCCTGGACAAAGCCATAAATATTTATTTTAATATTTAAAATTTTAAATGTTTTATTATAATTTTTTGATAATATAAAGTAATTATTATTATTACTTTTACAAAAATATTAACGAAATATAACATGATCAAATATTTATATTTATAAACCTATACACATGAAAGTTAGTATATTTTAAAATATATAATTTAATAAATTTGTTATATATTTTAAAAGTGTATAATTTAATAAATTTATTTTATAAAAAGTTATTTTTAAACTTCACATATTTTCGTTATAACTGTTAACTATTGAAGTATTCCAAAAGTTGAAAATTTGTTTAAATAGATTATAAATACTATGCAATTATTTATGGTTAATACATAAATTATAATTTATTTATTTTTTGAGAGTTTAGAGTTTAAAAATTAGTTAAATTTATTGTAAATTAATAATCTAAAAATAAATTAAATTAATATAATATTTAGAAGAGCAATAAATTAAGTAATAAAAATTTATGGGATTATTATAATAGTATTAAGAGATGAGTGAAATGGTCATTTGGATATATAATGATGACAATGATGATATTAACATCCATTACGGCTTATATGGTTTATAGGACCTATTGACGGGCCAAAATGTACCACTAATAGCTAAGGGGGTCTCCCCATTGTGAAGTCCTAATCAGACCTCAAATCATTTGGGATAGGAGCCCCATCCGATATGTGGACCCGACTGCCACCATGAATGTCTTCACTCTTGGTTGTCAAATGAAAAAGTGTTAGAGTGAGGACAAGAATGAAATGACAAGACAATGAAACAAAATCAACCCAAGATTGACAAAATATAGAAAGAGGTACAAGCAAGTCTCAACAACAATAAGGAGTATGCTATAAGAGGGACAAGTGAGCGAAAACCCAAGTAGACATACATGAACAAGAACATGCTATAGGTTAATTACAAATTAGTTCACAATAGATCACTGACATGGCGAGAAATAAGTAAACACAGATTTGAAAGCGAAACATACTATGAACCAATCCATAACATATTGCGTATGTGGAAACTCACATACAAATATGGTGAAAATATTGGACAACCAATACAACCACCATGAGTAAGCATGGGAATTAGTGCCAAACATGAAGAACATCTTATGAAGAAATTCAAGTATATATCTTACAATTGGTCAACATCCAATAGTGGAACATGGGTTACTCATATCATTACCCAATGCAAAACCCTAGCCTCACTACAACTCACACTACTAGTTGTCAATAGCTGAGTGACTCTAGCTCTCAAGCACAAATCAACTATCTAATCCTAGCCTCAACTCAAGGGCTAAAAGTCCCCTCCAATAAGGCATTAGGGCCCATTTATAGAGATGAGGTGATTTTTCACCTACCATGACCCTTGACCTCCCCTCATGACTCTTGAACTTCCTCACTGCTCTCTCATGCCTATTGCTTAGTATATGCTGAATTGATCTCAACATAATCACTGACACCATGATGAGAATATTTGCACACTAATAGAAGAGAGAATGTGAGGAGAAAAGAGAAGTATTGAGAAAGCCTAGGGTTGGTTCTTGTTGCCAACATTGTTGTGAAACCATGGATACTTGCGTGAATGGTTCAAATTATTGATACCATGCCTCGCTTGCATCCAATTATCTTTCGTCGTTGTGTTCATGACATTGCCACTAGATTTTAGGAGCATGAATGAATCGAGTTTTGGTCTTGTTGAAATCCTAGTAGTGTAGCTTATGTGGAAACCCTAGCTCCCTTCTTCTAGGTCAACATTCTTGCTTTCTCGTGTGATCTGCAAGCAAACAAATTACATTATCCACATACATATTGGTAGTCAGAGAATCATATCAGAAAGATTAAAAGAATGACTAAGAGTGAAACACCAATTTGGACACCTGTATAGTCCTTTTCTACACCACAGTGTTGTTGACATGTGAAGTCAATGAATGCAATATTTATGGGGTGTCCTTGGGCTCCAAAATGTTTAAAACAATTCCTGAAAGAATTTTCCATATATATATCCTTACTTGAATAAAACATCAAGCAATGTTTTAGGGTGGAGGACCTAGAGCATTTGTTATCTTCCATGGAGGAAATACGATGCCAAAAGGCATAAAGCTTCCCTCAGGATCTCGCACTCTAATGCATGTGGACAACTTCCATGAATCTCCTTTTGGACTCCTTAGTGCCATATATGTTCATCCATAATCCAAACATTACAATAGTCAAAGGTAATGGTATCTCATAATCAAAACTGGAAATGTAACTTCCACTACTCTGAATAAAATATGGGTCCATTGCGAAGGCTATTGCATGACCCTTATCTAACTTCATTGTCATTTAGACATTTAGACTATCTCCCTTTGCCCTCGGTAATGCTATCAAGGACATGATTTGTAACCGGTGCACCTCATGTAAACTGGCAAAAGCAGGAAATTATTTGTCCTTTATTTACTTCATGATTGCTTATGTCTCATGTTTATTGGACATTCTCCTCATTATTTTGAGGAAGAAATGCAGAGTGCTAGTTTTAATTGCCCCATGCAACATCTTGAATCAGTTTGAGAAGACCTTATTCAAATAAAATCATGTCACCTTCATGACCCAAGCATGGATCTAACAGCCTTACGATCATTAAAACAATCACATTTGGACAGATGAGTTGAAGAAGCTTGGAAAAATCATGATATGTTGAAGAAATCGTGACCTTTGGGAGAAACGGTGACCTGTGAAGGAGTCACATAGTTTCATTAAAATGAAGTCACATTTTCTAGCAGTTTCCCTGAGGTATAAAAATATGATTGAGCAGGCCTAGTGGAAGTGCAAGTTACGATAGGTTGCAGAGTTGCGTTGCACATAGGTTTCTCACTTTGGCTGCTCCTAGAGTGCAATTTTGCGACTTCGGTGGAAGCGTGACTTACCAAAGGTCGCATGGTCACATTATATAGATGGTCACACTCCTCGGTAGTTTGCCTAAGGCTTTACAGTGTGACTTTGCGACTTCTGAGCTCGCCAAAAGAATTGTGACAACACATTTTCCCAACATCTTGACACTAAGCATTTACCCTCCTAAAGACCTCAACATTCTTGGAATAAGGTCTGAGCATTAACTTAATCAACAAAATGAGCTTCTATTTCACCCCAATATTCCGTCGCTCATTTTTGTATAGTCCTTTCTGAAATCTTGGCGTTGTATTGATCGGTGGCTTTGTTGGAACTATCATGTGTTTCCTCTCCTTTGCGGTATAGGCTCATAATGCAAAAGACAACATCATATTTCAATGGGCTCATTAGCTTCTGCCTAATATTTTCTTGGACATTAATGTTGCCTTGTAGTCTGAAATTCTTCTGTGGCACCCCTGGGTGTGTGTTAGTCTTTCAAGTGCATATGACATTGAGGATATTTCTCAACTCATGCCAATATGTGGCACATTTGGAATGCAGTACATGCACCCTGTCCATCCTCGATATGTAGCTTTGACTATGACTTTTAATGCCATCGACACATGTCTTAACTTTCTTTAGCGTATGCTCCAGCGTATCCATTTCAAACAACATTTGTTGTTATTATGGATGATCGAAATGGATTCCACTTCTAATCTGCCACCTTTGTGCAAAAAAAAAAAAAAAAAACATTTCACTACGCAGGGGTACGGTGATTACCAAAAAAAAATAGCCAAGGAAATCATTCTATACCTTCGGGTACATAAGTGATAAAATACGACCATAACTTTGACCTGAATTAGGAAATCCTTATCTTTTTGGTTCTTAGTAGAATCCTCCATACAACATCGCCAGGTACACCTTTATGGATCCAAAATCAAACTATTCGTGATTTTTATGGGTGCCTTTGAGGCTACCAATCCATGTATATGCATATCATGTATTTCCTTTGAAAATTGTCACTCTAATGCAATGCTAGTGAGGCCTTGAAATGTGAGTTGCATAGTGTTCTCCTTTGACATCTCATTGGATATATACATAAATAACCTTTACTCTAGTATAATATTGATTTGTGATTTGCAATGCATTTTATAATGAGCCAAGATTGACATTGATTGTCAAAAGCCCCTTCACAACTTTAGCTTGTCTTTAGAGTCATCAAATAATACCATGATTTGGAAATAACTTCATGAAGCTCGACTAGTTTTATTTTAGGGTATTGTTCAGTGTAGATATTGCATCGTTCAGTGTGTGTCCATGCTCACTCCATTTAATGCCCCATTTAATTCCGTGAATAGTAAATGAAAAAAGAAAAAGTTAGTTTATAAACATGATTTTTTCATATGAAAGTAAATAAAATAATGACCCATATTAATATGTAGGGTTTGAATGAGGCGTGCTTAAACACAAGGTTTAGGCATTGGGTGAGCTGATTAATTACATGTGATCTAGATATTATGTGATATTAAATATGATGATGCAATTATAGTGCCAATGACTTGAGGTATTTGTGAGAATGCATTCTATGGGTCATGGCTAAGTTTCAACATGACCAAGGAGCACATCAAGACACTCTAGGGCTTCAAAGGTGCAACAAGCATAGTAGCAGTTTCATAACCCTAATATAGTTAATAGAGTGAGAACCGAAAAGAAACCTTTAGTAATTAGCACAAGGTACTACCATCACATTGGAAGTGTATTATGAGAAATAACATCTTGAAGGTGCATGCATCATTAGAACAATAGCCCCTTAAGATGATTGTGGATGAAGCTAACTCAAATGGTCAAATATTTTCTTGAAAGGTTGATACATGAATCAACATGTAAAGCTATGACAACTTGAACCTCCATTTGGAAATTTAATGTCCATGCTCAAGGATATCACTGAAAGATGACGTGGTGCATGCTAGATTTGTGAAGTTCAAACTTTTCATTGTTAATTATGAGAGTCTAGCGTTTCGAGATATATGGATTTAACAACAACCTATCCAAACCCTAAAGTACTTGAAGGTATAAGAACACATGTGCAATATGACCAATGGTCCAAACATATGCCTCTCTCTTGCAAATGCATACTGATGGGGAGATAATGCCTAATAACACATTACAACCACATCCACTTGTTGAAAACCCTAATGAATTTAGAAGGGATGAGGACCGATGCAGGATGAGGTTAATCCATGAGGTACCCTTGTAAACCCTAATGTGCCAATATGATCAAGCTCAAAGGTAAATCCAAAAGAATAAAGATAGAAATAAGTGTGAGCATTAATAGGCTTTTTTAGGAATAGTTCAAGGAGAGTTTGACCGATTGAAGGCTCGATCATAACCTTAAATGCTTGAAGCAAGTAGTGGGGGACCCAAAATTTTGAATATGCCCAAAATTTTGGGTGTTGTTGTAGCGGCTACAACATGACCTTAAGAAGGTAAGAGATTAAATATGATTGTTTAACATTTTATTTCTATGATAAAAAAGAAGTGAGAGAAGGGCTCCCAAATCACCATAGTTTTGATGAGTGAAAAGGTTAAGAAGGTTGTCAAAGGACAATAGATCTAGTGTTAGTTAGTTATTTTAATTCCCCACATGTGTGGAAAAAATTTGAACAATTTGAAATTAGTGACTAGTAATTTCTATAAGCCTCAAGGATATTGAATGTGAGTATAAAATGGAAAATCTAAGTGAAAGTGTTTTAATGTGATTATAAGATGGACAATCTAAGAGAATTTATTATAATGTGATTATAAGATGGACAATTAAGAGAGTATTTTTTATTGTCAATCCTCCTAGGATTGCACAATTGACAAATTCTTTCATCCCAGGGTGTTTTGGGAATTGGCCAATGCCTAGTTTCCCTACGAAGCTTGTGAGAATTAGTTATAATCTTGGAAATTTTCATTTTCTTCTTAACACTAGTCAATATATAGATATATTGGTTTTCTTGATTGGGCTTGATCACCTCCTTATAATATTACACTTTCCTTTTTCCCTCAAACTCTTAATTTTCCTACAATTTCTCCTTAAATATGGAAGAAATACTATTTTTAATATATATTAATTTTGCAGGATGATCTCATTTTTATTCCCCAATGGTCTGGCCAAGACTAGGCACCTTCATGCCATTATCACTTGAGTCAAAGGTGGATGTTTTGGCTAAAGTAAAAAGAAATTTTAGGAAACCTCTTGCATCCATATTGTATAACTTCTTCTTATACATAAGATAGCTAGTGACTAAATAAAATATTAAAACAAAATTAAATAAGAAAAAAAAAGGGAAAGATAGATTACTGATAAGGTGAAACAAAACCTTTTTTTGAAGTCTTGCAATACATTTTTCACTTGGTAACATTCTTTTAATATTTTCCATAGTATGATTTATATGTTTTAGGATACATTTTCTAAGGTGTAATTGGTAATGTTTTTTCTGTTTTATTTTTATTTTTATTTAACTAATAATGTTTTTGTATGAGATTTATTTTATTTCTATTTTTATTTAATTCATAATGTGAGATTTGTTAAGATATAATCTAATGTAAAGGTTTTAACAAAAAGTGGAAGAATTACATATTCCACAACTTGAAAGAAGGATTGAAATGAATTGAAATATTCTATAAAAAGTTTAACAAAATAAGACATGTAACAATTTAATATGTTAGAAGTTAATTTTTTCATGTGAAATTTTTGGGAAACACGTCATAATACTATTGCAGGGAATTTACTACATTGGTACACTTGGCAAGCCTATCAATCAACTACACGGTTATAAAACATGGTGGGGAAAGCTCTAGAGCATGCTTAATCCTCTTCTTCATGTGAAGCTCTGCCCTATTCAAGAGTTGAGTCTGTCATTGTTTGCATGTCACTGTCATTATTTGCATGTTCATTCCTTCTTTGTCGTGCAAGTTCATTCCCTTTTTTGAATTCATGATCCTTCTCATTGGTGCTTGCATGCTCATTGCCTTTATTACATGCATGATCGTTACTCATGTTTCCCACGAGGTTACTCCCTCTATTATCTACAAGTCCACCCCCTCTGGTTTGATGGTTCATGAATGTGAACACCCTTTCCATGGAGGCCACGGTAGGGGCAGGCCTCTACTCCCTCATGGCATGGCCCGGGTGAAAATTTTGATCCTAATGTTCCATGACAACATTGACGACAAGTTGTTAACCTTGAGGTTGTCGAGTTCCGCTTCATGGATGATCACAACTGGGCTCTAAGGAACATTCTGGGTCGACACATCAAGGACCGAGGAAAACATGTTAGTCATGGAGGCTCACATTCTCGACTTGGATCATTTCAATCTAGATCTCAAGGCAACTCTCCGTGACATGGCCAACTCCCTCATCATCAACTTGTACCCATCATCTCCATCAGCATTGCCTTCATCTTTGCAAAGAATTTCCATTGATATCCCTGATCCAAGTGGATGTTGGTGGCCACCCACCTATCCCACTTGGACCCCCACAATTGTCTCTTTCAGTTTTTCAGTTTCCGTAATTGTAGCACAATTTACTATTTTTAGTAGTTTTTTGGGTCCTAAACTTCTAGAGCCGTTTTGAGGTCATAAACGATGTTTTTTTGGGAAATCTGGGAGCAACCTGTGTCCATGGACCGATGTTCCTCTTCCCAAAGTTGTAATGCTTGCATATATCTTTCTAACAAGCTATTGTACACATCAAATAGAGGTCATATGCCAAAGTTACAACCCCGAGAAGTTGATGTACCAATTTACCCAAATGGGGCCCACAGTTTGGCGTTTCATCTTCTAGGGTTAGGTTTTTGGATGTTTAGGGTTTTCCATTATTTCTCAAAAATAATAGGCCTTCGAGCCTCATTGTAACACAATTCAGAGGCATGTAGCCACTACATCTCTTCTCAAAGATAAGCTACCATAGCCCTAACTGGTTTATTTCCATTTCTGTTTGTAGGCATATTTCAGTATTTTAGATTAATGAAATGAAGTATTATTTCTGCTGCATATCTGTATTTATGGTTATCTTTGTAATTTGTTGTCTTCCTATTTAAATCTGGATCAATGGTATTAGAGCGGTCTACTTTTTCTTTGTTTTTCTTTGCATGTCCCCAACAAGGTTGGGATATAAGGAGTTAGGGCTTGAACTAGTCGAACCTTTGCAAGACCAGCCTTGCAAATCTTGACGGCCTCCCATGGTAGATGAAGAGTAAGATGAGGGGGTAGGAAATCCTATCAAAATCTTGCTTGAAGAATCCCTCGAGCGACAAAGGAATGCGATGATGGATAGTTTTGCCCAGATCCTTCAGCAGCTACCCAGAGGCGACGCATCGGCTTCCAACAAATACTCTGGAAACAACACACCATTTAAGGTACAAGTTAATTTTGAAATCCCTATATTCGAGGGTCAGATAGACACAGATGTCGTAGATAAATGGTTAAATATGCTAGAAGGGTATTTTTCTGTTCATGAATTTTTGAGTCAGGAAAGGATTGTTTTCGCTCTTCTCAAAGTAGCCCCCCACGTCAAGGACTAGTGGGAAACCTACTGCGAGCAGAAGGATGAAAGTATGGGCTCACTATTTTCAGTCACGCCCTCTTGGAATTCATTCCGAGATGCTATCAAGGAGCAGTACTACCCTGTCAAAAGCTATGAGGACAAATACATAAAGTGGACTATGTTGCGACAGGGAAGGGACCAAGATGTGCCAGAGTTCACAAACATTTTTCATACCCTTTGCACACAGTTGGGTATCAAGGACTCTAAGCAACCTTTGGTACTCAAATACCACGAATGCCTACATAGATACATCCAGGAAGAGATGGAGTTCCTGAACATCTCCTCACTTGGCATGGCATACTGATAAGCTATCAAAATCGAGCAAAAGTTCAAACAGAAGAAGCGAGACTTTGGATCTGTGAATCCGAAGACCAAAGGACAAAGCCAAGGTGGGGTGACCCAAGACAACCTATCAAAGCTGCAAGAAAATAAAAACACGACGAATTCAAAGGACACAAGAAAGTGGTGTGAGTTCCACAAGATCCCCACACACAACACAAGTGAGTTTTGGACCAAGCAGTCATTGATGGTCGACTTGAAGGCTTCAGAATTAGATGCATGTTCCGACCCTGAGTCAGAACCTGACAAGGGGAATGGTAAAGTGAAGCAGATCAATGATGCGGAGCCAAGCGTCATTGTTGCCACTGCCAAGATCTAGAAGAATGAGCCCCAAGATCCAAAGGAGGGGGAGTGTATTTTCCACTCACAGATGTTGGTGAAGGGTTCACTGTTGCAATTCATTGTCGACAGTGGCAGCCAAAAGAACCTCATTTCAACAGAGGTCATGAAGCAGTTGGGCCTACTAATTACACCACAACCGTAGCTATACAGTGTCAAGTGGCTTCACCAAGGACAAGATCTCAGAGTTCGCCAGTAGTGCCACCTTCCTTACAGCATCAAACCCTTCACAGACGAGGTATTGTGTGATGTTACACCTCTGGATGTTTGTGATGTACTATTAGGCCAACCATACTTGTGGAGGTTACATGCTGTGTATGAGTCAAGGCCTCGTGTTGTCATTATTTCTTTGTGTAATTCATTATACAGGATACCGGAGGTAGCCCCACCTACCCCCACCTCTTTGATCACTGCCAAGAAAGACAGCAAGCTCATCTCCCAGACTAGGAAATTCATTTTCTGTCTAGTTCACCCCCAAAGTAAGGGGAAGATCATTGCCACATCCATGACCTCCACGAAGGGTTCTTCCACACGGCCACAACAACAATAGATGGATACGGTCATGAAAGAACATAGGAACAACTTCTCCTCACCCACAAGGACATCACACAAGTTTCAGGTGGGCGACAAAGTTTGGTTACATATGCAGAAAGAACGCCTTACAAGAGCCCATCAGAAGCTCAGACCACTCCGACATGGTCCTTACAACATTACCAAGGTTGTGGGAAACAATTCTTTGGAGCGCAACATTCCTCCACTCCTTCACCTGCACCAAGTGTTCAATGTTTACCACCCTGTACCATGCTTCCCACCATTTTTGGACACATCAGAGATAGTAGAACAACTCACTAGGGACCAAGTTCAGCAGATGGAGGAACTCAATGCAATGGGGACCATTGCTTCCTAAGGGGGGAGGAATGATCTACATGGATGTTGGTGGCCACCAACCTATCCCACTTGGATGCCCACAACTGTCTCTTTCAATTTTTCAGTTTATGTAATTGTAGCACAATTTACTATTTTTAGCAATTTTTCGGGTCTTGAACTTTTGGAGCCATTTTGAGGCCCTGAACGACGTGTTTTGGGAAATCTGGGAGAAACATGGGTCCATGGACTGATTTTTCTTTTCCCAAAGTTGTAATGATCGGATAGATATTTCTAACGAGCTATTGTATACATCAAATGAAGATCGTATGCCAAAGTTACGACCCCAGGAAGTTGATGTACCAATTTACCCAAACGGGGCCCACCATTTAGTGTTTCATCTTCTAGGGTTATTTTTTAGATGTTTAGGGTTTTACATTGTTTCTCAACAATAAATAGGCCTTCAAGCCTCATTGTAACACAGTTCAGAGGCATGTAGCCACCGCATCTCTTCTCATAGATAAGTTACCATAGCCCTAGCTGGTTTATTTCCATTTCTGTTTCTAAGCATATTTCAGTATTTTACATTAATGAAATGAAGTATTATTTCCGCTGCAAATCTGTATTTATGGTTATCTCTGTAATTTTTTGCGTTCCTATTTAAATCTGGATCAATCCCATCCCAATAAACACCTCTCAAGGCTGACCCTCCATCCCCATCAACACATCCTGCATCATATTTTCCATTTATGTCAATGCCTCTTACTAAGTGTCCAAGATTCAATGATGATCTCAAGCCTAAAGAAATCCCTTAGTCCGGTGATGATGACCACTATGGCTTCGTGCCCATTGAGGAAAAGGAACCTGAGACAAAGAAGCCACCCTAAGTAGGTGTTCCAACTTTTATTCCTTCTAATTTTGTCATTTTTTTGGTCATTATGCCATCAATTATGTATTCTCTCCACTATTAGTTTCCCTGTTACATGTTCAACACCCCGTCATTGGACTCTAGCCAACTCCTTTGGACATTTTTAGTGTATTTTCGTCTCGCATCTTCTTTGAAATCATGGAAAAATATGAGGGTTTATGCCTTGAATGCCACAATGATGTAACTAATATGTATTTTTTGTAATATAAATCCCTTTAACTTACAAAAAAAAGGTTATTTTGCACGAGAACATGCATACTTGTTAAGATGTGCGAACAATTACAAGGACATGTATTTAATTTATTGAAAATTTGACAAATTATATAACACTAATAGTTTTTGTAAAAAACTATCATTAGGACAACAACATAATTCTTCACAAATTGTCCTTTTACTCCAAAACAAAATTCACAATGCTTATATGAATGTTGAGGGCTTCAATTTGATAAAAGAGTAAACTTTTGAAATTTCATTGCCACATTTAGCCCAAAAGTGTAACACATCTTTATGGATTCACCCTAGAGCATTAAAGGGCTCTAACTACTCACATATAAAGTGTTGAAGCTTTGTTTTGGATTCTTCTAGAGAAATCAACCCTTTTGTTTTGGGTTTTTCTACAAAATTCTAGGCCTAGAGCTTGGATACAAATTAGATTTGACTCAATAGAACTTGTGCACACTCACCACACTTTGGATCCACATGGATTTGTGGTCTATTTTCCTTTTAAAAAAGTGTTTCGAACTCAGGCTTGGGTTTTCATTCTAGGTGTGTGTGTCTGTGAGTGTGTCGACAATATGATGGAATATATACTTGTTTATATATCGACATAATATGTGTATGTAACCCCTTGTCCTTTTGAAAGAGAATATATTAAGGAGACATGTAGGGTAGTAAATATTAAGAGAAATGAAAACAAAAAACAATGATTATATAGAGTTATATAAACAACCCTATTTTAATTGGGAGCTTGAACATCACAAAACACCATATTTGTTTTCAAAAAGTTTCAAAGTTACTAACTAAGAGCAAGTAAAAATCTATTTATGATTAGACTATTTTTTATTTTCATTTGCTTATGGTTATGTGATGCAGGAGCATCTAGCACCCTTAGAAAAAGGGAAGAATCCAAGCGGAGCGAGGAGAGCGTGGACCAATGAAGCTGAACGAAGGGAGGAAAACAGAGGAAAGTCTGCTTTAAAGCAGAAAAACAGATTTCAAGTAGATTTAAAGCGGATAGACTTCCTATTGTTAACAGCCATGCACACTTTTTGGAGAGCTTTCGGTTGGAGGAAAATCAGGAGAGGATCAGATCGATCCTTCCTATCTAAGGCTTTTTATATAAATGTAATGTGATAGGGGTGGAAAGAGATATATATCTGTTTGATGAGGAAAATTGTGAGTGAGCAAGATGTAGTCGAGCGTGAGCTCGTTTCTAAGGCTGAAAGGCCTTAATTTGTAACTGTTTGTATAATATATAAAAGCCTGTTCAAGTGTTGTGTACGCCTGTGTGTATTTTATAAACAAGATAAATCCTGTATTGTGAGTTTGTTGATCGACATCGATCACTTACAGGATCGATGGCGGTCTAATATCGTTTAAACATTATATGTGATTGTCTGTTGAAGGCGGAGTATAAAGGCAAAATCTATTTGCCGTGTAATATACACTTCCTCCATAAATGCAGCTTCTCCGCTGAATAACAATGGAAAATTCAGGGACTGCGTTGATGAATCCTGTCGAGCGCCTGTCGATCTCATCAGGTGTGAAAAGCCACTTTTCTGGATGTATTATGTGGCTAAGGCATTATCAGAGCAAGCAACTCTTCAATATGGATCAGATCATAGCATTGAAGAAACTTTAGGATTGATCACAGGCACAAACAACTGTTGTGGAGGCAGAGGTTAAAGGGACTGTAGATATTTTGAAGACAGCGTACAACGCAGGAAGAAATGGATATCGAATTGTAAAATTCGATGTCAAACTGGTGATAAAGGCGTTGTTGAATTGGACCTTACGCTGATCAAGGAATAAACTGGAGTTGCGTTTAATTATAAAGGCGGAAGCTGTGTTCATTATAAAGTTTGTGATTGGCCCATCGAGTCAGCAGTCGTTGAACAACATTAAGAAGTGACCAGCGGAAAAGTTAGTCAAAGGCGATGGCAACGGGTGGAGTTGGGTGGATCGATGGATCTGTCGACGTATATAGAGGCGCCCATATTATATCTTAAAATCCACATATTGTTGTGTATTGTATTATGGTTAAGCGTGGGGTCTTAATACTTAGCACGTATATCGTTTATTTGAAATGATTATGTAGACTCCTATGTATGGATAGCATGATTTTAATGAAGATCCACATCTATGAGTTAAAAGGTTTTCAGTTTAAACCGCTTCCGAAAAGATCGAGTGGGCCTGAAACCACAGTCCTAGGATCAAGATTCATATCTGAAAAGGGATTTTGGCTTACCCCAAGATCGCTTTTCATCATTATGTTGAAAATATTGGAAAATTTTTAATGAATATGTTTTATAAACTTTGAAATGTTACATATTTGTTTAGTTCACAAAAAACAATACATTCACAAGTACTTTATAGATGATTATTGACAATTCCTTTTGAAACATGATGCTTTTTAGTCATATCAACCTAATAATTTTTCTTTCCATACATTCTCCTCTTTAATAATATAACTCAATATATATGTATTTTAGTTTAATGATTAAAAATTTTATCAATATTATATTGTATTATCCATATATACACAATTAATTTAAATTAAATATATATATATATATATTATATATATCAAAGAGATTTAGAACAGTCGGTGAAGGAGCGCGTTGTTAAGGCGCTCTGTAAGCAAAGGTCACCGGTTCTAGTCTTGCCGATACCAAAAATCCAGCATGGTTTCCACTAATGCGGCTCAGGCCGGGTGCGATCCTCGGGTGACTTTGACGGCCTAGATGCCCTTGAGTCGTGGCCTCTCAGCCACAGGGCGCTCCGTAAGCAAAGGTCACTGGTTCTAGTCTTGCCGATACTAAAAATCCAGCATGGTTTCCACTAGTGCGGCTCAGGCCGGGTGCGATCCCCGGGTGACTTTGACGGCTTAGATGCCCTTGAGTCGTGGCCTCTCAGCCACAGGGTAAGCGTGATTTTCAAGATTCACCCACTTATCAATCAAAAAATATATATATATATATAGATTATTTTTTAGTAATAATGTATATATTGCTATAGTAAATATCTCTTTAGCTTGTTTATTTGTATCCTTTCTATTTGCAACCATTGTAATTGGATTGGAAAAAGAACATTTTCATTTATCTTTCTTTAATATGCAATGGAATAACTCATTTTTTTACACACTTTTAAAAATGGTAAAATAATATATGATTTTATATTTAAAAGTATAATTAAATGTTTAATTATGGTATTTAAAGATAAACTCACAACTTTTAATATATTATCTTATTACAATAACATCAATATTTTTTGGAGATTTTTTTTTTTTACAAGAATGTCTTATATTGTAAACCCATTTCAAAAAATATTTATGATATTTTAACTTACAAACTATAGTTAAAATATGCTTTTAACCAAACATGTTTAAAATATAGGAAGCCTAGGTAGATTATAAGAAATGATTATCAAAATCGAGCTCATAAAAAGAACCAACTTCAAAAGATTAGCGATGTGGATAATTTGTTAATTGGTGGACATATGCAATGCCACTGTCCAGCCTTTCCTTTATATTTTTTTTCCCAATTCTTTTGTTGCTCCATGTATACTTCCCATTACTTGGAGGCATGTCCATTAAGTTACATGTTTCCATAATTATTTTTACAATTTCCCTTGAGGAATCAACATGACATTTCCCCCCAAACTTCTCCTCAACATTCAAAATGAGGTTGAAATCTCCTCCTATAATTATGCCGTTGTTTTGAACCTGCAAGAGATAACTTTTTAAAGTATTCTAGTAAGCCTCCTTGTCTCTATAATTGTTAGGGGCATAAACATTAATGATGCAGTATATCTCTTTTGTCTTTTTTTTTCAAGTCTATTTTTATCCAGTTCAACTCTTATTTTTGCTAAGCCAACTCCTAATTCTTTGTTTTCCATAATTTACATATTCCTCCCAAAGGTCCAATTGTTGGAATTGATGTTCCTTCATAGCTTCTTATTTTTTGGGTCATTATTCCATTTCCTTTTCGCTTATTTTTGTCTCTTGGATCATACAAATATCAAGTTTCTCCAATGCTATTAAGTCTTTCATTACATTAAATTTTAGCGCACTTCCCATTCCTCTGCAGTTCCAAGATATTATATTCATTATCACTTTGGTTTATGGGTAGAGAGACCTTTCCCTCTAGTGGGATGTACATTTTTTTCCTTGCTCTTTTCTAAGAAAGTGTCCAGAGGTTGTTGGGTTCCCAGAGCCGTTTCCTTTTCCGTAACCTCATCTTTGATTTCTCTATTGGATATCCTTCCAACCCTTTTTGGGTGGTCAAGGGACGAGAGAAGGTCTTTAGATATAGTTCAAGTGATTATTCGGTTAAAGGAAGGAGGAGGAGGGCTATGAGAGAGAATGGGAGAGGAAGGGGAGGGTATAGAAGGAAGGGAAGGAGGGGGGGGGAGGAAGGAGGGGAGGAGGGAAGGGCAGGTTCCTCAAGGGGACCAAATGGACTAGAAGCCGAAAGAGTTGAGGTGAGGGGAAGGGGGTTTAGAGAAGAGGATGGAGAGGGAAGAGATTTAGATGGAACTAGAATAGTAGGAGAGGAGGAGAGGGAGTGAAGAGGGAGATTCGAAGGAAGAAGGGAGGCAAAAGGAGGAAAGGAGGAGGATTTATTATCCGTCTTTTTCCTCTTGACTTGCTCCCATTTTGGGTCCTGGGTTTATGTTTCTTTCATTTCTTGTTTTTTATAACATCTATTAGCAAAATGACCATATTAGCAACATACGACGCATTTGAATGGCATTTGTTCATAGTCCAGTTGTTGAATGTGAACCCAACTATATAACTACTTCTGGTAGTCCTTTCCCCAGGTTGACTTCCACACATATTCTTGCACATGCATGCATATTTTCCTTTGGCTCACTTTTGTCGATATATTTTCCAACTGCATTACCTATTTCTTTGACATAATCATATCCCTAGCAATGAAGAAGAAGATGGGTAAGTCTCACTCAGACTGGCACTACATTCGACACATCCAACTCTGGATCGAAGTCTGAAGTCCATCTATTAAGATATAGCCCTCTTGAATCCATGAAATAAAGGCCATTTCTAAAAATTAGATCTATGTACTTTTTTGCTTCGAAATGGAATGTGAAATATCCTCTGCCACAGAACCTTATCGATATTTTCCCTTTGATGGTGGAGGACCAATTTCTTTCCACCCATTTTAGAACAGAATATGGTGAAGGCGAGAGGCTGATGAACTATCCAACTAGTCCTCGCTCAGAGAGAGAGGGCAAAACGACGAGGAAGGGAAGGAGGAAGAATGATTTCAGGAATTTCATTTATCTTCTTCACGAACTTTGATATTGAAGTCCAAGGTCGAGAGGGGCCAAGGGAGGAGAGAAAAAAGGAAAATGCTTCTGCGTTTTCACCTTGTTGAGCAGAAGCATCAAAAAGAGAGACTAGGATCAGATCGCCATCGGGGGGAGGCTCTGGATGAGCCAATGAGAGCCCTGATGCAGGTCTGCGAGCCCCGGGAGCAGGAGGCCCCAAAAGCCCAGGGGGAGGGGGTGCACTCAAAATTTGAAAAAAAACCAGAGTGGTAGCAGTGCGTGAATCCTTTCTTTATGTGATATTGTAATGCCAATTTTTTTGCATTAGATTATGACATTGATTTTTGTTTCATACATTGCGATGTTAATATTTATCTGTCACATTGCAATGTCAAATTTCAAATATTGTTGTCTATGGTCAATAATAGTTGACTATGGTTGAACATTGCTAACCATGGTTGTTGATATTTAACTATAAAAGAGTATTGTTGACCATATTTACTATAGCTTGCCATGTTAACTAGGAATGACCATAGTTGAACTAGTTTGACCATATTTGAATGTGGTTACACTATTGAGAGAAATTATTATTATTAAATGTTTTTAAACTTCAATTATGATTGACCATGGTTAAATAAGGTTGATTAAGGATAAATATGGTCAGGACATGGTTGACTAAGGTTGATTAGGGTTGATTGTTTAAAGGTTGACAATGTTTGACCATGCCATCACATCGTAACATTGTTATTTATTTTTAATATGGTATGTGATCTGGATTTAAACAGGAATGCAACAAAATACAGAGATAACCATATACACAAAGATGTAGCGGAAACAATGCTTCATTTCATTAATGGAAAATACCGAAATATGCTTACAACCAGAAATGGAAATAAACCAGCTAGGGCGATGGTAGCTTATCTCTGAGAAGAGATGTGGTGACTACATGCCTCTGAACTGTTCCAAACTGTGTTACAATGAGGCTCGAAGGCCTATTTATTGTTGAGAAACAATGGAAAACCCTTCACATTCCAAAAGCTCACCCTAGAAGACGAAACGCCAAATTGTGGGCCCCGTTTTGGGTAAATTGGTAAATCAATTTCCCGGGGTCGTAACTTTGGCATACGATCTCCATTTGACGCGTATGATAGATCGTTAGAAAGATCTATCCGAGAACTACCACTTTGGGAAGGTCAACATTGGGCCATGGCCCCATGTTGCCCCCAGATTTCCCAAAAAACGTCGTTTAGGGCCTCAAAACAGCTCTGGAAGTTCAGGACCTGAAAAACTGCTAAAAATAGTAAATTGTGCTACAATTACGGAAACTAAAAAGCTAAAAGAGACAGTTGCGGGGGTCCAAATGGGATAGGTGGGTGGCCACCAACATCCACCTGGATCATTCCTCCCCCCTTAGGAAGCAATGGTCCCCATTGCGTTGAGTTCCTCCTTGAGATGAGGAAGCTTCTGCTAAGCTGGGTCTCTGGTGCGCTGTTCTGCAATCTCTGATGTGTCCAGAAATGGTGGGGAGCATGGTCGATGATGGTCCACATTGAACACTCGGTGCAAGCGAAGGAATGGAGGAATGTTGTGCTTCAAAGCATTGTTGCCCATAGCCTTGTTACTGGTGTAAGGACCATGTCGAAGTGGTCGGAGCTTCTGATGGGCTCTTGTAAGGCATTCTTTCTGCAGATGTAACCAAACTTTTTCGCCCCCCTGAAACTTATGTGGTACCCCTGTGGGTGAGGAGAAGTTGTTCCTGTATTCTGTCATGACTGTATCCCTCCTGCTGCTGCGTAGAGGAACCCTGCGTGGGGGTCATGGATGTACCAACGATCTTCCCCTTCCTTTGGGAGTGAACCATACAGATGAATTTCCTGGTCTGTGATATGAGCTTGCTGCCTTTCTTAGCAGTGATCAAAGATGTGGCGGTAGGTGGGGCTACCTCTGGTATCCTGTATAATGAATTATTCGAAGAAATAATGACAACACGAGGCCTTGACTCATACACAGCATGTCGCCTCCACAAGTATGGTTGGCCTAATAATACATCACAAACATCCAGAGGTGTAACATCACACAATACCTCGTCTGTGAATGTTTTGATGCTGTAGGGAAGGCGGCACTGCTGGCGAACTTTGAGATCTCGTCCTTCATGAAGCCACCCGATACTGTACGGCTGCGGGTGTGGTGTAGTCGGTAGGCCCAACCGCTTCACGAACTTTGCTGAAATAAGGTTCTTTTGGCTGCCATTATCGACAATGAATTGTAGCGGCGAACCCTTCACCCACATCTGTGAGTGGAAAAGACGTTCCCCCTCCTCT
>APFE030458856.1:207827-236948 GCA_000404065.3 Pinus taeda
GGGAGTGGAAGAGACGCTCCTCCTCCTCTGGATCTTCAGGTTCATTTTTCTGGATCTTTGCGGTGGCAACAGTGGCGCTGGGGTCCGCATCAATGATCTGCTTCCCTTTTTCATACCCCTTATCAGGTTCTGACTCAGAGTCGGAACATGCATCTGATTCGGAAACCTTCAGCTCAGCCACCAGTGACTGCTTGGCCCCGACACTCACTTGTGTTGTGAGTGGAGCTCTTATGGAACTCGCACCATTTTCCAGTGTCCTTTCTCGGCTTCGCAGCGCTATTCTTTGCTTGTAGCTTCGGCTGGTTGTCTTGGGCTGTCCCGCCTTGGGTTTGTCCTTTGTTTTGTGGTTTAGGGGCACCTTTCCCCTGTTTTGGATTCGCAGATCCAAAATCTCGCTTCTTTTGTTTCAACTTCTGTTCGACCTTGACGGCATACCGGTATGCTGCACCGAGCGAGGGGATGTTTAGGAATTGTATTTCTTCCTGGATGTACTTGTGCAGGCAGCCACAGTATTTGAATATCAAATGTTGCTCCGAATCCTTGATACCGAACTTTGTGCGAAGGGTATGGAAAAGATTGGTGAACTCCGCCACGTCTTGGTCCCTTCCCTGCCGCAGCGTGGTCCACTTTATGTATTCATCCTCATAGCTCCCGACAGGGTAGTACTGCTCCTTGATGGCATTCCGGAACGAGTCCCAGGTGGGTGCGGCTGAAAATAGTGAGCCAGTGCTTTCATCCTTCTGCTCGCAGTAGGTTTCCCACCAGTCCTTGACGTGGGGGGCTGCTTTGAGAAGAGCAAAAACAATCTTTTCCCGACTCGATAATTCATGAACAGAAAAATAACCCTCTAGCAGATTTAACCATTTATCTACTGCATCGACGTCTATCTGACCCTCGAATATGGGGATTTCAAAATTAACCTGTACCTTAAAGGGTGTGGCGTTTCCAGAGAAGCTGCTGGAAGTCGATGCGCTGCTTCTGGGTAGCCGCTGAAGGATCTGTGCAAAGCTGTCCATCATCGCGTTTCGTTGTCGCTCGAGCGCTTCTTCGAGCAAGATTTTGATGGGATCTCCTTCCCCCTCGTCTTTCTTTTCGTCCGCCATGGGAGGCCGTCGGGATTTGCGAGGCTGGTCTTGCAAAGGTTTAACCAGTTCAAGCCCTAACTCCTTATATCCCGACCTTGTTGGGGACATGCAAAGAAAAACAGAGAAAAAGTAGACCGCTCTGATACCACTGATCTAGATTCAAACAGGAACGCAAAAAATTACAGAGATAACCATATACACAAGGATGCAGCGGAAATAATACTTCATTTCATTAATGGAAAATACTGAAACATGCTTACAATCAGAAATGGAAATAGACTAGCTAGGGCGATGGTAGCTTATCTCTGAGAAGAGATGTGATGGCTACATGCCTCTGAACTGTGTTACAATGAGGCTCGAAGGCCTATTTATTGTTGAAAAACAATGGAAAACCCTTCACATTCCAAAACCTACCCTAGGAGATGAAACGCCAAACTGTGGGCCCCGTTTGGGGGTAAGTTGGTACATCAACTTCCCGGGGTCGTAACTTTAGCATATGATCTCCTTTTGACGCGTACAATAGCTCATTAGAAAGATCTATTCGAGCACTATCATTGTTGGAACGGCAACACTGGACCCGTGTTGCCCCTGGAATCCCAAAAAAACGTCGTTTAGGGCCTCAAAACGGCTCCGGAAGTTCAGGACCCGAAAAACTGCTAAAAATAGTAAGTTGTGCTACAATTAAGGAAACTGAAAACGCTGAGAAAGACAATGGTGGGGGTCCATGTGAACTTGGCAGGTGGCCACCAATATCCACCTGGATCACTCTCTTTCCATAAAATTTTGAATCTAATGAAAACTAATTCCACACTACCTACACCACATAACGATAAAGCATTTTGCAAACATCCGTGAGTTGCAAGGAAAGTTCCCACAGCTCGCACCAACACTGAGACTGAGATGGTGGCATCGGACAGACCGCCGGGTTGCGTCCCGCTACCCGAGAGGTTTGCACCCTTCTCCGCCGAAAGTTGTTGGCCGTTAATGCTCTAATTCTGCGTCCGAATAGGAGTGTGAGGCCCCACCTCGTCTTTCGATCAAAACCGAGTGCTTCCGTGGAGAACCTGACAGGATGGCAGACAAAAACTGGCGAGACCGGCCAACTGAACAATGGTTTTTCGAACCCATTGGTTTGGACAACCGGTTTCGAGCAAAAATTAAGATATGCCTTCGCCATAATTTTATGAACTCCACTCAAACTCCAAGTCCAAAATGGCTACAAAGGTAGTTTGAGACATCAGAGATTGTGTTGATTGTGTTCTAGTGTGTTTATCTCTTTTCGTGATGGGAGAAAGCAAGGTACATGTAGTTTTGGTTCCAGGATTGGGGAAGGGTCATCTGATTCCATTCATGGAATTAGCCAAGCTGTTAGCCTCTCAACATCTCTGGGTATCGTTCATAACAACTCCGGGAAACGCTGAACGGCTCCAGCCTCACGTCCAGCGTTCTAATCTGCATATCCGGCTGGTATCTCTGCCCTTACCGCTCATCGACGGAGTGCCCCCAGGAATGGACACCATGGACGACATTCCATTTCGTGTAGCCGAGATACTGTTTTCTTCGTCGGATAAATTAGCGGGGGGTTTCGAACAGTGGCTCTATGAGCAGATGAATAATATTATTGACAGTACTGAGGAAGTACCCGATTCCTTTCCTCCTCCAGTCTGCATTATTTGCGACATGTATGCGGGATGGGTGCACAGCTATGGCTCCAAGTTCGGGATCCCCACCGTGGTTTTCTATACTTCGGGGGTGTTCGCTATATCTGTGTTGAACTCCCTGTTCACCTACACGCCACATCACAGCGTGGAGGGAGACGATAAGTATTTTGAGGTTCCTGAGCTGAGCTTCGATCTCAAGCTGCGGAAGTCAGACCTGTTCGTGAATTTGCGAAAGCCGAACTTGTATCTATTGGAGGAATTCGTTAGGGAGGAGATAAAACAGAGCATGAAGGGGTGGGGCATACTTCTCAATACGTTTTACGAGCTCGATTCCTTGGGGATCGACCACATGAGGAACCAGACGGGAAGACCTGTGTGGAGCATAGGACCTGTTCTCCCTCCCGCCGTTTTCGATGACAAGGGGGTCGCTCACGAAAGTATGAATAGCCGGGGTAAGGCGGCGGACATTGCCGAGGAGGAGTGCTTGAGGTGGCTAGATTCTCGGAGTCCCGAGTCAGTGGTGTTTGTGTGTTTCGGGAGCCACAGTATTCTGAACGAAAAGCAAATCCGTGCGGTCGCTGTGGGGTTAGAGGCGAGCGGGCAGGCTTTCATCTGGGCCATCAGATCTCTTCACACAGAAGCCAAACCTAAAGGGACAGACGTGGGGCTGCCCGAGGGATTCGAGGAGAGGACTGGAGACAGGGGACTGCTTATATGGGGGTACGCGCCTCAGCTACTCATTCTCTCGCATCCTTCCGTGGGCGCATTCCTGAGTCACTGCGGGTGGAACTCTATGTTGGAGAGCGTGAGCGTGGGAGTCCCTGTGATTACTTGGCCTATGTTTGCAGAACAATCATTTAACTCGAAGTTCCTGGTAGAAAACCTGGGGATTGGCATACAGATATGTTTGGACATGAGCAGTGTGGTCGATGAAGAGGATTTAAGAAGAGCAGTCACCATGCTTCTCGCGGAGGAAGAAGGAAAACATATGAGGAAGAGAGCTCAAGGGCTGAGGAAGCTTGCGAAAATAGCTGTAGATAAAACGGGTTCTTCATGTACCAGTTTGAGGTGTTTTGTTCAAGAAATGCAACAGTTGCAGCATGCTAGAAAGTTGCGAAAATAGCTGTAGATAAACCGGGTTCTTCATGTACCAGTTTGAAGTGTTTTGTTCAAGAAATGCCACAGTTGCAGTATGCTAGAAAGTTGTAGATTATTTGTTATAAGTTTTTTTGAGTGGTTTTGGCTTCTGACTTATCAACCTTACGAGGACATATTTTATGTAATCAAGTAGGAAACGACTCAGTGCCCAGTGTTATTGGGAGAACCGCACATAAAATATCGGTCCGAGAATTTGCAGAATTTTCAAGAAATAAAATTTTGCTATCTTTTTATTTTTTAAAATTGCTTTATGTATTTAAAGGAGATAGCTCACTTGGTAATTGTGGGTTATGGAGTCTAATTTAAATTATAAAATAAAAAAATTAAATACCTCTTAGTCAAACTAAGAGAAATAAAAAATATATGTATTTTATATATAAAATATCCAGTTAATATGTACTTGTATTAAGTATATTAACCATTTTGGTATGGAAATTTGAATGGCGTGTGAATTTTGAACAAAGCAACCCATTTCTACCCCGCTGTGAATTAAAACAATTAAATTATCCAATACAAAGTTTAACAATTAAATTATCTAATACAAAGTTTAAATAATATTTTAATTTAATTTAATTTTAGAATGTGGTGTGGCATGGCACACGAACGTTTGACATTTAATTTTGATATTTTTCCCATCAATCGATGCTAATATGGAAAAGCAGATGCTAATATGGAAAAGCAATTGATTGCATTTGAATAACAATATTTTGTTAATTTTGAAAATATTTGTTATTATATTTTTTTAATTAAATAAAATAATAATTTATTTTATTTATTTTTATTTTATTTTTTATTTTTATTTATTTAATTTTTATTTTTTTTCAGAACGAAAAAGCATCATTATATTGAGAGAATATAAGTTCCAGATACATGCATAAGTGACACATATTAGATCTATTCAGATAAGAGAAGCTAGATCAGGGATACCACTGGGCATCAATATATAATAACATGATCAAAACATATAGAGGCGGAAGATGATAATAAGGAAAAGACATAGAAAGGATCAGCAGCCAGGAATGGAAAAATCTTGGATGAGCCAGGAATTCTCGTTGAGAGTAACCTTCAAGCAAGCCCTCCTTTGACAGGGAGTCTGCTTGCTGATTTTGATCACGGCAGATGTGCTGAATTGAGTTGTCTTTCGTGAGACCCCAGTAAAACTTAATCCTATCCAACCAGCCTGCTAAGTGGGGGCATCTGATGTGGCTAGAGCCCATGACATGATCGATCACAGATTTTGAATCACCAAAGATAGAAATACTCTGGATATCAAAAAAAGTGCAGAAAGAAAGAAGACCTGCAAGGGCACGCACCTCCGCTAAGCTATTTGAGCCTCTTCCTCCATTCCATGAAATAAAGTATTGCATGTTCATGTCCATAATGATGTGAACCCTGCATCCACAAATTTTTTGTTGTTCTGCACCGTCAAAAAACGCCCTTGGAGTCTCTAAGCGGGAGCATATATCCGTAGAATTGTGGCTTTTTTGCATTTTGGGCGGATTTTTTGGAATAGAATCATAGACCGAGATGATACGCTGCAATATAGACATGAGAGGGGACTTTGATTCCTTGAAAATCTTGTTGTTCTGCAATTTCCAGGCACACCACAGAACGATAGTAATCAAAGGTCTCCATGATTATTTTTGCGTGCTCCACCACTCAAACGCTGCCTAAGAGGAGCTAAAAGCAATGAGAGGGAAATCAAAAAGATTTTCCAAGACTTTCCAGATTTGCAGCACGGATTGACATTGGAAAAACATGTGAAAGTTGGATTCTTCGTGAGAGTCACACAACGCGCATCTGCTCGGCCCGTGCCAGTTCCTCTTTCTAAAATTCTCCCATGTCAAATTTTTGTTGTAGAACACAAGCCACGAGAAAAAAATTGATTTCGGAGGGCAGCCTGACTTCCACAAGAGCCGAGGAAAAATCGAATTGCAACAAAGGGCCTTAGGACTAGTCATGTTTGAGTAGATGTCTTTTACTTGTGCAGCCAATTTTGCATTAGGAACTGACCATACTAGATAGTCTATACTCCCATAATGATGGAAACCAAAACCTTTCAGATATAAGATGACGGGGTTCCAAAGGCCAGCTAGAGGAGCTGGCATGCCGAGATCATAGGCCTCCTTCCATAGGGGGATAGGATCGTGCCAGGCATAGATGAGCTTATCCCAAGTAAATATACCAATTTTGTGGAAGAAACAGAGAAGCTGCTCGAGAATGGAGATGCCCTCCTGACCTCCTACAAAGGGGTCAATTCCAATAAAAATTCTGCTGCCCGTTTGAAATTTGCACTTCAGGTTCATTAGAAAATATTGCTCAATTTTCCGAAAACAGAGCCGAATGGCCGAACCATAATTAGTTCCAATCCTGCCTTTTCTGTACCAAAATTCTATATCATTTCCTTTCATATATTTGTTCTTTATAGTGTTGCTCCACGGCCCATCCCCGAAGATCCCCCTCCACAAAGACCTACAAAGGAGAGCTTTACCAAAGATCCTCAAATCTAGTAATCCCCAGCCTCCTAAGCTCTTTGGCGTGGCAACCTTTTCCATCCTCGATAGGTGGTATTTCTTCTGGTGAGATTTTCCACCCCATATAAAATTGGCAGGGATCTTATTCATTTTGTTAATTATATCTGCGGGAAGGAAAAAAATATGAGCCCAGTAAACAGCCAGCTGCAATAAGACAGCTTGAGTCAGAATAGTTATGCCCGCCAAGGAAAGGCATTTGAAGT
The DNA here is from genome assembly GCA_000404065.3 of Pinus taeda. Classification (NCBI taxonomy): domain Eukaryota; kingdom Viridiplantae; phylum Streptophyta; class Pinopsida; order Pinales; family Pinaceae; genus Pinus; species Pinus taeda. The sequence goes on from APFE030458856.1 coordinate 214,469, forward strand.
CCCAGGCAGAGATCTTCTTAAAGTACCTGTCAATCAACCACTGCCAGTCCGCATTTGAGTAACTGCTTGCCTTTAATTGGAATCCCAGATATTTACACCATCCTTGATCGACCTCGATTCTACACCAAATAACTGTGAGATCCAATTAACCAGTTCAGTGTTGGTGTCGTTGTGGTAAAGAGTGGACTTGGCTCTGTTTATGTATAATCCAGTTGCATTTTGAAATCTTTTCAGGATATCAAAGAGGCAGGACCACGATGCCTTACAGAGCATAGCGAAAACAAGCACATCGTCTACAAATAGATTGTGGGACATGAAAATATTCCTGCAAATCTTGATGGGCTTGCAATTGTTTTATGAGACCGCCTTGTTGATGTGAAGGCTTAGCGAGTTCATTGCCATAATAAACAGAAGAGGAGATAGGGGGCACCCTTGACGAAAGTCCTCTTTCAGTTGGAAAAAATGGAGAGGGCATGCCGTTTATGATAACTGCATAATTCACATTCTCCACGCATGACATTATCCAGCTTATGGAGTTTGATTTCAGACCAATTTTTGCTAATAAACATTTTATAAATCCCTAGTCCAAGTAGTCGAAAGCTTTTTGTAGATCTATTTTCATTATGGCAACGTCTGATTTCTCCGAGTGCATAGTAAACAAGCACTCCTGAGTATTGGCAACAACGTCCAATATGCTCCTTCCCTTTAAAAAAGCACGTTGATCCTTAGTGAGAAAAATGGCTAGAGTCTCTTTTATCCTTTCTGCAATAATTTTAGTGATGATTTTGAAAAATATGTTGCATAAGGAGATCGGCCGGAAATCTTGGAAGGAAACCGCCTCCAATCTTTTCGGGATGAGAGCTATATGAGTGGAGGATGTGATCAGGTCAATACTGCCTGAAATTCTTGATGCTTCAACCATCCTCAGCAGGTCTTGCTTGATAATGTCAAAAAAGTGGATGTAAAATTCGATTGTCCAGCCATTCAGGCCAGGACATTTGTCCTTTTTAAAGGCCTTCAGAACCCCCATAAGCTCATCCTTTGTTATAGGCTGAAAAAGATTCTCATTTTTTTCATCATCGAACATTTGAGGCATCAGGTCAATACCCCACAAAATGTCCTAGATTCTGCTTCCTTCCCTTCTATTATATTGCTCTTTAAAATGTCTAATAGCTGCCTTAGAGATATCTTGTTGAGAGACATAAAAGCCTCCCTGATCATTGCTTATCCTCCATATGGTATTTTTTTGTCACCGGGAATTTGCATATTTATGAAAAAACTTTGTGTTCCTGTCACCCTCCTTAAGCCAAGTTTCTCTGCTTTTGAGTTTCCAAAAAGCTTCCTCCTGCTTCAAAAGTTTCTGTTTTTCCCTTTCTAACTCTTTTATGCGGCATCTCGTGCTGAAGGAAAAGGAGTTGACATGCATATTCCTGTGGATCCTATCCAGTTCCGACTGCGTTTCCTAGAGGGAAGCTCTATCCCTCAGTCTTTTTTTGAACTGCCATCTTTTACCACTTTTCTCATGGCGCTCATCTTTTCTCTGAAAGTCATAAATGGGGGTGCCAAGTCTTTTGCAGAGAAGTCCTTCCAAGTATTAGTTACAACTTCATTGAATTCTGGGTCCTGTAGCCATGATCTGTTGAATTTAAAAGGGAACCCTCTTCTGATACCATTTTCCTTCCAGCATAAGAAAATTGGTTTATGGTCGGATATAAGAGCAGTCCCAATGGATGAGAGTGGCATTCCCATTTTATCAATGATGCTGCCATGAACGATGAAACGATCGATCCTCTTTGCAATATAAGCTTTGTTTGTTCTACCGTTATCCCACGTCGGCATCATTTTAGAAGGAGCTATATCAACAAAATTTCTCTGCAGTAATTCATACTTAGCAAGCGGGTCTTTATTCCTGCAATTTCCCCATCTTTCTTCAAAGCTAAGGGTAACGTTAAGATCACATACAATCATCAATGATTCAATATCAAAAATTTCTGAAGCGAAGAGTTTATCCCAAAAGGTTAACATGTTCTTATAGGGAGCATAAGTATTCAAAATATTAATATGGCAGTCTTTTCCCCTGATGGATGCTGAAATGAGAATACCAGCGAAGCACTTAAATGCCTTTGCCCTGATCCAATCAGGGTCCCACAGAACCGCCAACCCTCCCGATAGGCCTTTTGCCTCTGAAGCTACTAGGAACCATGAGGGAAACATTTCCTTGAAATAGGCAATGGACACATGACTACTGTGCATTGTTTCTTGTATTAAAATGATTTTTGGCTGAGCAGAATAGAAAAGATCCTTCAACGCCAAAAATTTGAGGTCTGCTCCCAGACTTCGAATGTTCATGGATATCATAAAGGTCATTTAGAATAGTTGCTAGCCATTCTTGCTCTAAGAGGCTGTGTCTCTGACATGTCGAAAATGGGAACCTCGGTCAAGGATAGGTTCCTTATACCACCGTCTGTAACAATTGTTATCCCCCTAAAATGTCTGTTGCCCCCTTTTTGCTTCTTTCTGACAGTAATATTCCTTGCAGAGATCGGGATGATAAAAGGCGAGCTAGGATTGTCCAGTTTATGGATAGTCATGGGTTCGAGCTCCAGATATTTCCCATTTAAGAGGAAATCGAGGTCATTGTCATAAGGATTAAATGGAGAAGAGGTCAGGGATTTTAGAGGGGTAACAACCTCTCTTGGCTCCTTTCCTTTGGTCGGTTTGGGCGGCGATGAAGAGGAGGAAATAAGGATGGAGTGGGATCCCACAACAAAGTCTTTAAACATAATGGGTGGAGGTGATGGGACCGCCTTTTCATCAGAAGGTTCCGGGATAGATGGGCAATGGAAAGGCGAAGTCTTGATAATGGGGGATCCTTTCAACATTCTGGAGTCTTCCGGTCGTAATTCTCAATCAATAGAGACTGCCTGAGACAAAGATTGCGGAGAACCGGAGACAATGTTTATCGTATGTTTGGAACCTTGCCCACTCACAAGTTCGATGGGGGAGAGGGAGGCCAAAGGTGATGGGATCTCCTTTTCCGTGAGCAAGGGAGAGTCTACCCGGTTTTTGCGATGCAACACTCTACTTTTTGACGACTGGCGCCGATAGTAGTTTTGTATGAGGTGACCTGTTTTATGACATGCAGAACACCTGAAGGGGATGCCCCAAAAATCAAGCCTTTGATCGATCTTCTGGTCTCTCCAAGCAATCTCAACATGTTCAGGGAACCCCCCCCTATAGGTTTTTTCAATAAGTATCCACGCGATTCTCTTGTCCTTCAAGCCCAGGCATCTTGGGTCGACATATACAAACCTTCCAATTGTATTTCCTATTTCAGCTAGCGTCTCCTTGGACCACAACTCCAGGGGCAAGTTTGAAAGCTTTACCCAGGTAAGGTTATTCGATGGAGTATTTTTTAAAGGATCAAATCCTATGTACCACCTGTAGAGGGCGAGAAAGCTCCTAGTGTAGAGGGCGAGAAAGCTCCTAGTGTAAACCCAGGGACGTTTTAGAATGGATTCTACACCTCTGGCCTTCAGGAAGTGGAAGCAGTACCACTCTTTCATAAGGTTTGAAATGATGGGGGTGTATCCAATAACGGGTTTCCATTGAATCTCCAGCCACTTTCTCATCGTGGCATCATCCATTTCTGGGAAATGCCACTTACCCACCAAGGCGAGGTCCTGTAAGCTCTCAATTCTTTCAGTCAGGAAAATGTTGTTTAAAGAAATTGCAGAGGGTGGGGGAGAGGTTTTGACCGGTTTACGAGATTTGTTGAATCTGCTAGAATGTTCGTGCATTAACTTTTCCTGATGGTTAACGCCACTCCTATCGTCATCCCCGGATGACTTGTCTCTGTGGATGCCTTTACCATCCCTGTCACCATCATACATCGTCGGATTGACCACCACGTCATCCAGGGTGGATTGCCATCCTCCCGACATCGAGGCATCCACCGAAGCCTTCTCAACCTAGATAGCCGTGTGGACCATAGCTTCTGTGGCCCCCTCGTCAGACACACCCTCCATGCGCCTCGAAAATCCCCTATCACTAGATAAGGGGTAGTACCTTTGTCCTAAAATTGATTTGTGAATCGATCTGGGGTTAGAAAATTAATCAGGCTCTGACCACACTCTGAGCATAAAGCCTGGATAGAGTAAATGCCAAATGAGAGAATTTAAAAGATGTTACACCAACTCTGACAATGAAACTAACACTTAGAAGGCTTGGAACAAAGGATTCAAGATCCGAGGCTGACACACAAAAAAAAAAAACAAAACTTCCTTTTGGGTCATGGATAATAACTCTAAAGATATGGCCTTGCAGAAAGGGAATTTACTATGGATGGATAATCCTGAAATGTCTGTGCCTTCAAGTACTGATACACATCGTCTAAGGACAGAGTTCAAATCCCTATGGGATTTTGAAAAAAGAGTGAAGATAAGGCCAAGATATCCGATCCGGCAAAAAAATTTCCGCTCCAAGAAAAATTTGAATTCTACGGTTGTTGGCTGTGGCTACTGGATGCAGGCCATGACCATTCCAGTTCAACAGATAAAGCTGGCTGCAGCTTTTGAATGACTCAAAGAAGATAAACCATCTTCCTTAGAGGATTAACTGGTTGACGTATCATGACACACTAAGCAGCAACAATATAATTCAACTATACACCACCACCCCCCTATTCTGAACCGTAAGTCTGTTCACGGCTTGTGGATTAAAATGTGCTTCTTCAGGATACTAAAGATTGCCCAAACCATAGTGATGTGTATCCATTCACAGCTTAAGAGTTTTATGAATAATGCTAAAATCTACAGACCCAGTTAATATGCTTAAATCCTTTCTGTCTCAGAACTTGAAGAAATAGCTTTTGGTATTTAGAACTCCTTCGAAATCACAAAAAGCTTATGCATTCTGGAAGTGAAACAACAATTATACTTCTAGGGACGAAAAGACAAAAACAGAACCGGAGAAACAGACAGAAATACTGAGGGGGAATTTAAAATTACTGACCTTGTTCCAGGCGCCTGCCGAGGGGAGCGTCCATTTGCCTCCAACAGAACCAAAACCAGATAAAGATGACACTAGTGTTTTTCCACCAGTGACGAGGAGGGGTGTTGTGGGAGCAACAGGTCAAAACCGTCACCCCAAAACATAAGATTGCTAAATAGATCGATAGCTCAGCGGAGAAGGAGGAATGCGTGTCGGCTAGGTTGCTATCATGGGAGACTAAGGGATGGAATCGACAAATGTCAGCGCGCCTAGCAGGAACCTTGCATGTGGCTACAGAGAGACTAAACGGCTTTGAAACAAAGATTAAGCAATTGCAAGGCAAGTAGGCCTCGTGGTTACCTGTTCATCAGGGATTGGAACATCTGAGCTCGACGTTCTTCTCCTCTCGGCACGCGCCCAGCATTCCTCAACTCAAACCCAAAGTAGCTCAGAGTTTCACCGAAGTTCTGAATTAGCTTAGAAGTTCTGTGAATCAATATTAATTTTAAATTTATTAAATGCTATAAGCGATCAATTTTTTTTCTATTTTTAAATAGGTTTGAATTTCAAGAGATTTAATTTATTTTGGTTTATTTATTTATTTTGTTGTTGATAGATTCAGAGTTAAAATTGATCTAGATTTGTTTAATCTCTCTTTTAAATAGTTTATATTTCACATGAATACTATAAGACAATATCCTTTTATATTTCACATGAATACTATAAGTCAATATCCTTTTTCTGGTAAGTAAGCACTCACTAGGATTTGAGCCACTAACCTATCACAAAGAGTGTACCTTAACAGTGCACCCATTCACCGTCAATCCAAAACCCCGTGAGAATACCATAAATCAATATCATACATCATTTTCATTATTAATATTAATATTATTATTTTATTATGTTAAACTTTTAAATGTTTACATTACATGATATTATTTTTTTCGATATAATTTAATTTTTCAACCTATTAAACAAAATATTACATTAGAACATCACTACTATAATAAACTAAAAAACATCTCAAATTAACTTACATATAATTCAAATTTAATATTTTATTTATAATAAATTCACACACTAATTTTATTTAAAAATTTAAACAGTCAAATATATATAATTTCTTTCTATCCCAAAACTATTTTATAAATAATCACAAACCTATTAATTTATAAACTAATTACATTTTTCGAAGCTAATTAAGTTTCTCTTTTCCACCTTATTCGAAAGGTGTCAAAATGTATGCCGTATAAAAACATTGTGTTTCGTTTTTGTAAATACTAATTATTTTTATTATTCTAATTACATATATTTTAATATATAAAATATTAAAGATTTTATTACTTGGTAATTCTAAAATTTTAGATTTATTTGGTCATTTTTATAGGATTTGACCACACATCATGTTTTATTTGATCGTGTGAGTGAACTTGGATTAAGCAACATCAAATCCCATGTGAATAAAATATGTGATATCAATCTTGACACTTACACACATTATCAACATAGCTATTTAAAAGCACAATAATGTCATGGAAGACACGGCCTTGCATTTCTTCGCTTAGAACATTGTTTCACTCCACTAAATTATTATTACCTTTTCTCGTATGGAGAATGATATACTCACTTATAACATGCTATCACCAAAATTATGTTAGGTTCAATCAAAATTGAACACTTTACAAAATTGGTTATATTTCAATTTATCTCAATATAAGTAAAATCCTCGTACCCCACACTCTACACTAAAATAGGAATGGTTATGATTGAATTCATTTTGATTTGGGCAAAATCTTTACACTTTATGCGAGTTGTATTAATGAGGAAGTCAAATAATATTCCAAATTTTGAGTTGATACATCTAAAAAGAGTTTAATCATATTATATTGGATGGTGGTTGCCAATTGTATTTCAATGATAATATCTAATCATATTGTATCAATGATAATATCTAATCATATTGTATCATATACTAGAAGTTACTATAGATTGACTTATGTTGCTAGAAGAAGTGTTAGAATTCATTGCTAATCATCTTGTATCAGCTGTCACAGATTACTAGAGATTGAATTTAGTCACTAGAAGACATGTTAGAATTTGTTACTAATCACCATATATGTACTAATCAAAATGATAGGAGTGTGGTTATATCTATAAAGTAGGAAAGTAAGTTATTGATTCAATGTATGACCAATCATAAGTTACTAAATTAGGATGGTAGCTACAAAAGACATAGTACCCTAGTGTACTTTGATGAAGTGTTTTTTTCACTTTTTCTAGATAGATTTGTTGGTCCATTTTGTCCAAAATTTGATTAGAAATTGAGAAAGTTGTAGTTTTAAATAGTTGAGTCTGTACTTTTTCTAAAATTTGAATCCATTTCTATATTCAAAAATATAATTAAAATGACAAAAAATTATAATATCTTTGTTTTCAACAAGAATGATTACTTTTTCATTAAATCCATGCTCGATCACAACAAAGTCCAGGGAGATTTATAATGCAAAAGTAATTATGGGCATTGTGACTAGCATATTATAGTTGTATTAGTCATCAAATTACATTCAAAACTTCAAGACTAACAAGTAATGTTATTATACTATTGGTATATATCCGACAAAATGTAAATGGGAGAAATAAGCATTTAAACCCAATCATTTGATAACAACTTAATCTAGAGGGTCCACTAGATTATTCAAATCAATTTTCAGTTTCACTTCTGCCTTAGGGCTGTTTGACTCATTCTATTGAAGCTGAAGATTGGCCACCATGTTGTGAAGTGCCTCCACGTCATCCTCCAAGAGAGAAATCCTCGGACACTAGCTCTTCATGGTGCATAATGTGCTGGTTTGAGAGGTGCCCCCCTGAAGAAACATCACTTGAAGATCATATATCTCGACCGTCATCTCTGTAAGTTCCATCCTACATTTTTCATAGGCATGAGGGGCCTAGGGGCTAGAGTCTAATGGGCCATCCTATGATTTAAGATTTTTATTCTCCCTTCCTGAACCACATCCAGTGTGGTGTGGTCGATGACCCCAAGGCCATGTTGCCATGGAAACTAGAAATCTTGAAGAGTGCTCTCACGAGAGGGAAGACAATGCACTCTACCACCTACAAGGGTGGCAACCACTGATGTATAGAAATTAACACTCAATATTTATTTCTTAAATAATTGGGATACTAGTGTTACCTAAGAGCCGAAATTGAATTAGGCCAATGAAGGTATGTTCCTATAGAGAAAGGTGTTGATGCAAATCCTCTTCCTTCCAGAGTCCTCGGTGCCTTCGAGCCCGACAACCCACTAGCACACTATTAGCAACTGAAGCCCAGACTCCTCCCAAACCTCTAGAATGAAGCAAGCAAAGAATTATGATATCCATTTATTCCAATCTTTCAATAGGGAGAATGTATGAGTATGAATTGTCTCTACAAAATTACTAGGTTCCCAATGCAAATTCATCATCAATTTGTTGTTTGAAATGACACTTACTTCATGCATCCTAGCCTTCATATGGACCTCCTGTCTAATCCTTTCCTAAGAGATTAATTGCATCACTTTGGATAAGCTGGTGCACACTGAATACACCCAATTTCACCTTATGTGAATCCTTAATAGAGGCACTGTGAATTGGAGTAGCATGCTTGCATGAATCCAAAAACTATGAGATGCTATGTTGAGCCCGTTGATGGCATCACACACCAGTAAGAACGACAAATCCATAATGGACCCATCATTAAACTTTATACATGAATGATTGTGTAAGGAAAGAAGGAGTTGAGGGAGAGGAAGGTTCATGAGGGAGGTTGGAAATGAGGTAGGATTTTTCCTTAGATTTGAATTACAATGGGTTCAATAATGTAAAAAGGAGGGATAATTTATACTCATAGATAACATTAGGGGATATATAATGGGTCCATCTCACCATTTATTTCAATTTTAACTTCCTCCAACAAACATGCCTTATTGCCCATTTGGTCCACATCCACATTGTGGGTCCTTAGAATGTGGAATGGTTATGAAGAAAAGAAGGAAAATAAGATGCCTTTGATTCACTGAGGTAACAAACTTAATACATTGTCTCTAGGAAGGGAGTTTGTTCTCAACAGTCGTATTACAAAAAGGGAGTCTCCCAGGATGAAGTTGTCCTTGATTGGTCTTTTTTTTTTTTGCTAAAAGAAGGGCCAAATAGTGTCCATAGGATTTTGCTTGATTGTTGGTTTTCCTTCCTAGGCCCCAAGCATACTTATCAATAATTATTTATTTGGGATTAGAGAGAATCCTTCCCCCTCCTGCCACCCCTAGATTTTGTTTAGAAGCTCTATCAAAATTGTAGAATCCACGACTGACCTTTTAGCTTCCATTTGACAAAACTATCAAGAGGAATATGAAGAAGCCAAGATGGGAGGGACTTGGGTGACTTAGAGGAAGGAGGAGAATGAAGAGGCGAGATCCAGGGCTTGATACATTGAATTTCAGTGGGATCCAGAGAAGGATCTACCGAAGGGGGGTTGTATTTAAAGTAAAAGGAGATGGATTTGAGGGAAGCACATCTCACAGGGACAAAGATGGATTTGAAAATAGTGATATTTCGGGATAGCGAGATTTGCCAGCATACATATTTAGGGAGGGCTATTTAAAAGACCTTAAAGGAGGATTCAGTATGAAGGGAGCCCATATAGTGCTTGTGCCAAGAAGAAAAAAAAGTATTAAATGTTAGGGGGCTAACGAGTTTTGCAAAAAACAAGACCCGAGGAAGTGCTCTAGATTGCATGAGAGTAAGGAAATTGCAAGAACATATGGGTGATAATTTGTTCCTCATTTTCACAAAGAGGGCACCTATAGGGACCAGAGTAGTAGCCAACAAAAGATCTTTACCTTGGGGATGACATTGGGTTTCCATACCTTGCTCCAAATGGAGGACTTCACTAGTATTTGTGCTCGAAAAGGAGATGTTATATCCTTATTTAACAATGTCGTGAGAGTTTTTCCAACCCCATTTATCTTTTGCAAAGCGGCTGAGAAGGGCACATCTAGTCAGCTTACTCTTAAGGGATTCAAGGGTCATTTTTAAGTGATCAGGGATTCCCTCAAACTGCCAACATGTCAAATTACGTTAAACATACAAGGATCATATATGATCCAAACATTCGATGCCATCTTGAGACAGGAATTCCTTCAATGGGAGAATGAAAGGATCCAATCCCAGAGGTTGGTAGCCCAATATCAAATCTATCCATATATTCACATTATGTCCATTCCCTAGAATTCGACATAGGTAATTTGAGATAAGAAGGCAAGAAGAAGAAATCAATATCTAAGTAGGGGAACAGTGGTTGGGAACAATATCTTAAGCTCCATCGTTATTTGTAGTCATATATTTAGCTCTCAGCACTTGCACCCACCACTAGTTTAGCTAACAAGTGATTTTCCAAAATAATTTAGCCCTCATGTCTGTATTTACTAAAGAAGGGTCCCAGATGCCAAGTCCTTCATGGAGCTTTGGGGCTCTAACAATATTCCAATTCACCAAGTGATATGTTTTGGTTTCACTCTTTCCTCCCTCCCATAAGAACTTCCTGTTATATATATGAATTTGATTCATCACATACTTCAAATCCAAGAGGGAGGAAATTTGATAGAGGGGAATAACATAAATAGTTTATTTGACCATAATTGTCATGCCTGCACATTGAGCCAAATCGCTCCCCACTTCATCAACTCTGATTTAATCTTCTCCAAAATGGACTGCCAAGAATTGGGGGACATTTTCGATAAGTAAATTGGAAATCCAAGATATCTGAATTCCTTCTAGTCTCTTACCACCTTGTATCCCATTATGTCTCCTATCCTCTTGACTTTCTATGTAGATGTGTTCCAGGTGAAGATCCTAATTTTGTTATCATTAGTCATTCCTCGAGATGCTAGAAGAAATTTCGCTAAATTGAATTTGAATCTGTTTGCAATTGTCACTGAGGGTCCTCCTAGAAGAATGGTGTCACCTGCAAAATGACCATTATTCACGCTTCTAGTTCCTCCTTAGAATCATATGTCGGGGACGTTTTCCACTATTATTTCTGCTTCCAAGCACCTACTCAATGCGTCTACCATAATGATGTACAAAGAGGGGGAGAGCAAGCATCCCCACCCCAAACCCATGACATGTCTTGAAGAAACCTACAACTCTCTTATTTACTAGAGGGGAAATCCATGGAGATGAGATACAAAGAGTTATCCAGTGTATAAAATTTACATCAAATCCCATAATAAATTCATGCCTTACCCTATCAAATGCATTTTCCATATCAAGTTGTTTGATCATGCCTTGATCTCCTCTTTTCCTACCCAATTTCACTGCCTCCTGTATCAGAATTATGTTGTAAAAATTTTGGCAGCCTAGGAAAAAGCCTCCATGGTTGGACAAAATAAGAAGGGGGAAGGATTTTTGGAGCCTAGAAGCTTACAACTTCGATATAATCTTATAGGACACATTGCATAGAGAAATTGGGTGAAAATGGGAGAATTGTGAGGGATTAGATTCTTTTGGGACTAGGGAAAGGAAGGAGGAATTAATGTCACCCCCCATACAAAACCTTTTGAGAATATAGCCAATCATCCTACAAAGATATTTCCCTATCAAGTCCCATAAATGCTGAGAAAAACAAGCAGAGAATCCATTTGGCCTAAGGGCTTTATCGGAAAGAAAGTAGAATGTTATGCCCTTGATTTCTTCCATAGCCAAGGGAACGACCAGCTGGTCATTGATGTCTCTTGAAATTAAGGAAGGAACGTGCTCCATCATGTACTCTCTTGATCTCTTGGAGGGATATCTTGATACAGAGCTCTGAAGTGAGAAACATTGACACCTTTAATGTCTTCAAACTTGGAGAGGATCTATATGTGAAACTAGATTTGTGAGATTTTGTTCTTTCTTTCTCTATATTTTACCTGCTTGTGAAAGAAATTGGTGATCTGAATTGGATCCTAGAACATTCTCTAAGTTTTCATGAATTCTTAAAAATCATGCCAAAGTTTCAAAGTCCTATAGAGGTCAAGCTTATCAGAAATATTCTCGTTACAATGGAAATTTGTGATTAGTGCAGAGCAACGAGGACCCTCGGTCAAGCGTGCATACCATTGGCCCATGGTAACATGCGCTGGTGAAAATTGGCAAAACCAAAGGTTAATTCGAGAAAAGGGGGTAGTTTCTAATATGCGATTAGCGACAAATTGCTAATTGCGGAAAAGCCCCGAGCACCCAAACCCAACATATTATGAAATGTGGAAAAGTAATTAATTCGGTTTCGACAGAGGGGGATTCCACAAAACCAGCAAAATATTGGAAGGGCTTTGAGCGGTAAGTGGTTTCAACCAAGTTCCGCTCGATGCTATACAACGAGTGCCAGGCGTCCGGCGGAAGAGAGAGAAAACCGCTCACATCAGACGGGTAACCATCGTGATACTTAACTGCCCGATATGAGCCATGACCGTAGGATATGAGACCCCTAGATCGACGGCGGAGACGCATTCTGATGGATGACCGGATTTGACGGGGTCAACAGGAAGAATTGTAAAGGATTTGAAGTCCGATATGGACGATGCGTTGGCAGAGATTCGTATTTCGTGGACATTCTTGGAGTTAACAAACAAAACGGTCGTTCAAACATTTCCAGTGAACTTGACACACTCATCCATTATAGAATAGGTGGCCACCTCCCTGTGAGGCATTATACAATGATGATTACGACAAACAGAGGGATTCAGATGGACAGAGGTAGGGAAACCAGAAAGCCGAGAAGTGGAAACGAACAATGAGGAAGCCAATGGCTTTAAAGCCACGAACTGACATAGACAGAGCAAGCGGAAGTAGAAAAGCAGTAAAGGGAGTTAGTTAGACACAGAAAGAAGGAGTCGAGCTGACCTGCAGAAGCAAAGGCAACATCGAGCCAAATAAAGCCAAAGAGAGTTAGAGAGTCTGTGTACTCCAGAGAAGTCTTGAGAAGTTCAAGTGAACTCCTCAGTATATGCCTATCATGTATGAGTCTCAGATTGGGCTCATACTATTGTGACCAATAGAGGTCGAGTTTTAGTAAGAAGCGTTTGTGTACTCCAGAGACTGGGGGATCCAAGTACAGTGTTGCTAATTCATATCTATTGTGTGAGACTTAGATTGAGCTCACTGTTGTACAAACTCTGCTTTTGAAACCATAATAGAGAGGCCACCACTGAAGGCTGGACCGAGAGACGTAGCCTAGGAGTATTGAGTGAACTCCTTATTAAAATTGTTGTGTTCACATGTTTGCTTGTTATGTTTTCTCTAACTGCTTCAGTTTATGTGTATTTCGCAATATTATCGATCTGTTGCATAAAATAGCATAGGCACATCCATGCACATGAGTCTGTAATACCTTAATTGTTTGTCTTAGATCAACTTCAGATCAAGTGGTATCAGAGCTCTAGGTTGGTAAGGTTAGACAAGCTTGTGCAGGTTTTTTTTGTTGAATGCTAACTAGATCAAAGCTTAAATTAGGAGAAGGAGAATTAGTTGAAGCTAACCTAGAAATTGGAAGAGTCTATCCTAAGAGGAAAATGGCAGAAGAAGGTCCCTTGGAATTAGACTCCTAGTTCATGGATAGTTTCATGACCATGAAAACCATGGTAGAGGAAATGCATAGAGAATTTATGAAAGTTAGAGATGAAGATTCATCAAACTCCAAACAAGATAAAGAAGCAGAAGAATCTCTCCTCCATGACCATTCTAAAGGCAAAGGGAAAGAAGAAAAGCTTCCCACAACTCTTGATAGCCTTGAAATTAAAAAGAAAACATATTTGATTAGTTTAGATGTTAAATTTGATTTACCGATATATGATGGAGAGTTGAATGCAGAGAAGCTAGATAATTGGATTAGACAGATTGATGTGTATTTCAGGGTGTAGAGCATTGATTCGAATAGTAGTAAGATTCAGCTGGCCAGCCTATGCCTTGGAGGCATTGCCTTGGTATGGTGGGAAGGCAGGACACAAGCTAACATGAAGAAGCATGGTAAAATTCTTTCTGTTTGGAGTGAACTTGTTTCTGCAATTAAAAAATAGTTCTATCCACTAGCTTATATGCAGCAAGCCATGGTGAGTTGGCAAACTCTTCGACAATTGAAAGGGAAAAGTGTACAAAGTTACACTCAAGAATTTAGGAAAAGAGCTTTGATTCTAGGAATTTCTTTAGACTCACCTAAACTTTGCTGAAGTATATAGGTGGTCTACAAAACTATTTAAAGAATACCATTCTCATGTTTAATCCCACTAACATAGATGAGGTATTTATTTAGGCCACACATCTAAAGGCTAGAGACAAGAATGTGAACCCAGAAGTTGGGGGATCATCAAAACCCACGGAAAGCAAGAATAAGGAAAAGAGAAAGTAGAAATGGAAAGAGAGGAAGGAAAAAGTTGTACAAAAGACCAAACCTTCGTGCACTCACTGCAAGAAGGATGGGCATGATGATGAACACTGCTGGATTCTGCATCCAGAGCTGAAACCCAAGAAGTACGATGGCAAAAAGAAGAAGATTGTTGTAGCTATTCAAAAAGATCTAGGGTCAGACTCAGGGGATGAAACAACAATCACAGCCACAGGTATAAAAGGCAAAAATTCTGAAGCATCTACTAGTAATTCTGCACAATCTACTGATAATGAGGAAAATGAGAGGAAAAGGCATGAGCTTTTTCATATTAGAGTTATTTCCAAGCATCAAAGGATTGATACTTTGTTTGATAGTGGCTCACAAGTAAATCTAATTTCTGAAGCAATTGTAAAGAAGTTGGGATTACTAACCACACCTCACAAGAAACCATATCCATTAGGTTGGTTATGTGATAAAGCAAAGCTACAAGTGACTAGACAATGTAAACTTTAGGTTTTTCTTTTGGGTCAGCATTTGTAGATGAGGTTGAGTTAGATATTGTTCCCTTGGATATATGTGGAATTGTTTTAGGAAGTCCTTACTTGTATGATAGAAAAGATATTTTCTATAGGGCAAGAAACAAGTATCAACGCATTAAAGATGGAATTGAATATATTGTAACAGCTCATAAACTCAAGGATAATTATACTCTCATAAACTCAAGGCAGAGGAAAAGAATTGTAAATTCATGCAAACAATTTTTACTGATGGTTGTAAAGGAAAAGAAACCTGATAAAACCAATGTATTTGAGGGTTGTAATGCTAAACAACAAGCTGATATAGAAAAAGTTGTTTCAGAATATGATATACTATTTCAAGAACCTAAAGGTCTGCCACCCAAAAAGGAAATAGTACATGATATTAATTTGTAACAAGACACTCCATTTCTTAACAGCGGAATGTACAGGTTGTCTGCTTTAAAGAATTCATAAATCAAGACGCAGGTACAGGAGCTGCTCGAGAAAGGGTTAATAAGACCTAGCACATAACCATGTGGATCTCCAATTGTCTTGGTGAGAAAGAAAGATGGCTCATGGAGAATGTGCATTGATTACCGAGCACTGAATAAGATAACGATAAAAAATCGTTATCCCCTTCCTCGCATAGATGATCTATTAGATCAGTTGAAAGAAGATGTTTACTTTTCCAAGTTGGACTTCCATAGTGGCTACCCTTAGGTCAGAGTTGTAGAGCAAGATGCATGGAAGACTGCTTTCAAGAGAAAGAAAAGATTGTATGAGTGGTTAGTTATGCCTTTTGGCTTAACTAATGCTCCTACTACTTTCATGAGAGTAATGAATGATGTACTCAGACCTTTTATTGATGATTTTGTCATTGTATATTTAGATGATATTCTGATATTTAGTAAAACATGGGAAGAACACTTGAAGCATGTAAAGCAAACACTAGATTTTTTGAAAAGAGAAAATCATTATGTTAAGCTCTCAAAATGTGAATTTGGCAAAACATCTTTGAATTATTTGGGTCATATTGTGGGGGGTGGTGAATTAAATATAGATCCCTCTAAGGTTGCAGTCATTGTAAATTGGCCTAAACCCAAATCTTCTATAGAAGTTAGAAGCTTCCTAGGAGACCCAAATCTCTTGGTGTCGTACATAACAACTCTAGAGAGTGTTGAACAGCTCCAGCTTCAGGTTCAGGATCCGAATCTGGATATCTTACAGCTATCTCTGCGCCTTTCTCCCCTCAAAGGGGTGCCCCACTACCATCAAGTTACTCTTCACTTCGTTGCACAAGCTGGCAGGGTCGTTTGAACAATGGCTCGATGAACAGGTGAATAATAGTAATGGCAATGGTAAGGAGAATCAGAGATCACACAGTGAAACACATAAAACATAGAACTTGTTTTCATTTGATGGCTTAAACAGATTTTTATATACAACAATAAAGCTTTTGGAGTTTGGTGAGGTGGTGGCTTTTCCAGGAAGCTGTCCATTCTCCAATGCATCCACCAAATCCTCCAGATCAATTTAGCAGCTGTATTAATGGCGGGTCGTTGGAATTAATATCTTCCAACACTCCGCCTTAGTTCCAACCATATGAAAAATATACTATTGCACAATATACACGACACTATACTCTTAATTGTCATGCTTGTTGGTCTAAGTCTCAGCTAGGCTTACAATATAATCTTGATTTTCTACAACACATAACTTACTTCTACATAACTCAAATTTTGCCTTCGCGAGAGGCTTAGTGAATATGTGAGTTACATTCTCATTTGTATTACAGTACATTAGATAAATTTCTTTTGATTGGACCTTTTCTCTTACAAAATGATATTGTGTGTCTATATGCTTTGACCTTGCATGACACAGAATTGTTCCCCAGTTTGATGGTGCTTTGATTGTCACATCTGATCATTGTAGGTTTTTGTTGACCTTCAATAACATTTTCAAGTATTATTCTGAGCCATATAGCTTCATAGGTGCCACTACATAATGCTTTATATTCTGCTTCAGTTAATGACAAGGAAAATGTTTCCTATTTCTTACTGCTCCATGATATAGCTCCCAATCCTATTTTGAAGACGTATCCAGTGGTTGGATTTCCAGCCCAGTCAGAATCAGAATGACCTGTCAATTCAACATTACAAGCATTAGTATATTCAATACCAAAATTGATAGTTCCCTTTAAATATCGAGGAAATATTTTTGCAGCTATCCAAAGGCTTTCATGAGGCTTAGCCATGAATTGACTAAGTATGCTTATTGCATAAGCAATGTCTGGTCTGGTGGTAGTGAGATAATTCGGACTTCCCACTAATTGTTGATACAATGTTCCATTCACCTCTTTTGTTCCATCATCACTTCTTAATTTGATATTTTGTTCCAATGGAGTACTCACTGCTTTACATCCATTCATATGAAATCTCTTTAGTACTTCATTTGTATATTTGCTTTATGTGATTAAGGTTCTTCCATCATTTCTCCATACTTCAAGGCCTAGACAATAGTGCATCTCACCAAGATCCTTCATCTCAAATTCCTGTGATAACTTCATTTTTATATCTGTAATTAATTTATCAGCACTCCCTGTTATTATTAGATCATCAACATAAAAGTAATACTATATCCCCATTTTTGTTTGTCTTGACTTACAAATAAGACAGACAAATTAGGATCATTTTTATTCTTTACAAATCCTTGCTGAAAGAAAAATTTGTCAATTTTCTCATACCAATATGTAAGGGCTTATTTTAGTCCATATAAGGCCTTTTTTAACTTGCATACAAGATGTTCTTGTCCTTTCTTTACAAATCCTTCTGGTTGAACAAGATAAATCTCTTCTTCTAAGTCACCATTTAGAAAGGCTGACTTTACATCTAATTGATGTAGCTTCCAATTATATTTAGTTGCTAATGCTATCATTATTCTAATTGTATTCATTTTTGCAACCGGAGCAAATTATTCTAGACTTTAACATTTGTTTCCTAATTATAGCATCAAATTCCTCTTTGTTAGTACTTTTCTGACTTCTAGGACTGCATTTGCCCTATCTTCAATTCCCATGTCCTCAAGCTCTTCTATGGTTTTTGAATTCAAAACCCTAATAATCCTTGTTGCTTCTTCAGGTCTATGGTCTATTTCCTCTTTGATCTCTGTAATTGTTGCTTTTGCCTTATGTACCAATTGTTCTTGTTCAAAGATGATCTCTATAGATGACCAAAAATATGAGAGGGATGAATTTATGTCTAGCCAGAACTTTTCCTTAGCTTTTTTGATAGGTTCTTTGCGTTAGTTGAATCATCCACATATTTCTCAAGTTGTTTTGTAAGCTTGAAATTATTTTGCACTTGTAAAATAGATGCATTGTCTACCTTGAGTTTATTATCTTCTGCCCTCTCTAGTGATACCTTAAGTCCTCAATCTTGATATTTCTTAGTGATATATCTCTCATAGCTTTAGAAAGTTGTTTAGTGGCATCTTGGCTAGTTGATCATTTTTCTATCGTAGAAGTTCCTATAATAATTTGTTTCTCTTTCTCCTTTAATAATCTTTCCATATGCGCTTCCCTTTTTTGTATTTGAATATTTTTCTCAACTATCATACTCAACATATTATTTCTCTTTCTCTGATCTCCCTACTTCCTAAGTTTGAGGATGTATGTTGTAGTCAATTTTAAATGTTTCCTCAATGTTTGAACTTGTTCTCAATTATTTTTTGAGCAACATTTACATCATTAGGATCTAATCCTAATTTAATTACAATATTTTCCAAAGTTTGGATTATAGTATCCTTAGCGAGAGATGACATCTTTTCTAATTTAGGTTGAGAATGAACATTATTCAAATAAACTTGCAGCTTTGAAGCTGCCATGGCAAAACTTGTCAAGGAGGAATAAATCATCTCACTAATATGTTTGTGTAGATCAACGGGAAAATTGACTGTCATGGGCTGATTTAACCATCAAATACAGTTTAAAAAATTACAAAACCGTCAAAATTCCCAGTTTAAAATTATAAAATCAAATTAAACACGGTAAAAAATGTCAAATTTGACGGGCAATTTTTTTTGAAATTCCAACCCTTTGCCTCTGGTTACACGACCTTTTAATTCCTTTTTGAAGATCTGATGTAACATTTTCTCCACTGAAAGATAGTTTTTTCAGTATATACATTACTTAAGGATAGTTAAATGAAAATTTTGATCAGCAGTAGTTTTTTTCATATTATGTCACTTTCAGACGGCTGAACTTATGTACATACATCCAGAATATCTTGATGCCCGCAGTTCAAAGATGAGATATCAGACCAGAGCAGAAAAATGTATTTTTTTTTTTTTCCAATGAATAAAATAAAATAGTTATTTCAATGAAAAAAAATGCCTTTTTCCGCATTCAGAAATATGCTGGTATATACCTTTCTTTTGTTAAAGTGATCTATTTATTTTGACAATTAAGTTTTTTTTAACACAATCATGACGTGCACTCTTTTTTGGGGTTTAATTTGTCGTATTGGGATTCTACCCATGTGACAACCCTGCACACACGGTCCATTTTGAAAAAAGACATAAAATAGAAACTAACCAAAGAATAATAGACCGCGATTTGCCACGCGTCAACCCGGCCAAAGTAGAAAATAAAAAATAGATCGAATTGACAAACGTCTTTTTTTTAAAGTGGAATCCAAATAAATACCGATGTCTGACCACAATACCCATATCCAGATAATGATAAGATGTTTAAAATTATTATAATACATTTCGGCTTCTTTAATTTTTTAAAATATTATAATTTCGAAAAGAAAATATTAGATCTCTCACTCTCTTTCCATAAAATTTTGAAACTAATGAAAACTAATTCCACACAACCTACACCACATAACGATATAGCATTTTGCAAACATCGGTGAGTTGCAAGGAAAGTTCCCACAGCTCGCACCAACAGTGAGACTGAGATGGTGGCATCGGACAGACCGCCGGGTTGCGTCCCGCTACCCGAGAGGTTTGCACCCTTCTCCACCGAAAGTTGTTGGCCGTCAATGCTCTAATTCTGCGTCCGAATAGGAGTGTGAGGACCCCACCTCGTCTTTCGATGGAAACCGAGTGCTTCCGTGGAGAACCTGACAGGATGGCAGACAAAAACTGGCAGAGACCGGCCAACTGAACAATGGTTTTTCGAACCCATTGGTTTGGAGAACCGGTTTCGAGCAAAAATTAAGATATGCCTTCGCCATAATTTTATGAACTCCACTCAAACTCCAAGTCCAAAATGGCTACAAAGGTAGTTTCAGACATCAGAGATTGTGTTGATTGTGTTCTGGTGTGTTTATCTCTTTTCGTGATGGGATAAAGCAAGGTACATGTAGTTTTGGTTCCAGGATTGGGGAAGGGTCATCTGATTCCATTCATGGAATTAGCCAAGCTGTTAGCCTCTCAACATCTCTGGGTATCGTTCATAACAACTCCGGGAAACGCTGAACGGCTCCAGCCTCACGTCCAGCGTTCTAATCTGCATATCCGGCTGGTATCTCTGCCCTTACCGCTCATCGACGGAGTGCCCCCAGGAATGGACACCATGGACGACATTCCATTTCGTGTAGCCGAGATACTGTTTTCTTCGTCGGATAAATTAGCGGGGGGTTTCGAACAGTGGCTCTATGAGCAGATGAATAATATTATTGACAGTACTGAGGAAGTTCCCGATTCCTTTCCTCCCCCAGTCTGCATTATTTGCGACATGTATGCGGGATGGGTGCACAGCTATGGCTCCAAGTTCGGGATCCCCACCGTGGTTTTCTATACTTCGGGGGTGTTCGCTATATCTGTATTGAACTCCCTGTTCACCTACACGCCACATCACAGCGTGGAGGGAGACGATGAGTATTTTGAGGTTCCTGAGCTGAGCTTTGATCTCAAGCTGCGGAAGTCAGACCTGTTCGTGAATTTGCGAAAGCCGAACTTGTATCTATTGGAGGAATTCGTTAGGGAGGAGATAAAACAGAGCATGAAGGGGTGGGGCATACTTCTCAATACGTTTTACGAGCTCGATTCCTTGGGGATCGACCACATGAGGAACCAGACGGGGAGACCCGTGTGGAGCATAGGACCTGTTCTCCCTCCCGCCGTTTTCGATGACAAGGGGGTCGCTCACGAAAGTATGAATAGCCGGGGTAAGGCAGCGGACATTGCCGAGGAGGAGTGCTTGAGGTGGTTAGATTCTCGGAGTCCCGAGTCAGTGGTGTTTGTGTGTTTCGGGAGCCACTGTATTCTGAACGAAAAGCAAATCCGTGCGGTCGCTGTGGGGTTAGAGGTGAGCGGGCAGGCTTTCATCTGGGCCATCAGATCTCTTCACACAGAAGCCAAACCTAAAGGGACAGACGTGGGGCTGCCCGAGGGATTCGAGGAGAGGACTGGAGACAAGGGACTGCTTATATGGGGGTACGCGCCTCAGCTACTCATTCTCTCGCATCCTTCCGTGGGCGCATTCCTGAGTCACTGCGGGTGGAACTCTATGTTGGAGAGCGTGAGCGTGGGAGTCCCTGTGATTACTTGGCCTATGTTTGCAGAACAATCATTTAACTCGAAGTTCCTGGTAGAAAACCTGGGGATTGGCATACAGATATGTTTGGACATGAGCAGTGTGGTCGATGAAGAGGATTTAAGAAGAGCAGTCACCATGCTTCTCGCGGAGGAAGAAGGAAAACATATGAGGAAGAGAGCTCAAGGGCTGAGGAAGCTTGCGAAAATAGCTGTAGATAAAACGGGTTCTTCATGTACCAGTTTGAGGTGTTTTGTTCAAGAAATGCAACAGTTGCAGCATGCTAGAAAGTTGCGAAAATAGCTGTAGATAAACCGGGTTCTTCATGTACCAGTTTGAAGTGTTTTGTTCAAGAAATGCCACAGTTGCAGTATGCTAGAAAGTTGTAGATTATTTGTCTTCTGACTCGTCAACCTTACGAGGAGATATTTTATGTATGTAATCAAGTAGGAAACGGCTCAGTGCCAAGCGTTATTGGGAGAACCGCACATAAAATATCGGTCCGATAATTTGCAGAATTTTCAAGAAATAAAATTTTGCTATCTTTTTATTTTTTAAAATTGCTTTATGTATTTAAAGGAGATAGCTCACTTGGTAATTGTGGGTTATGGAGTCTAATTTAAATTATAAAATAAAAAAATTAAATACCTCTTAGTCAAACTAAGAGAAATAAAAAATATATGTATTTTATATATAAAATATCCAGTTAATATGTACTTGTATTAAGTATATTAACCATTTTGGTATGGAAATTTGAATGGCGTGTGAATTTTGAACAAAGCAACCCATTTCTACCCCGCTGTGAATTAAAACAATTAAATTATCCAATACAAAGTTTAACAATTAAATTATCTAATACAAAGTTTAAATAATATTTTAATTTAATTTAATTTTAGAATGTGGTGTGGCATGGCACACGAACGTTTGACATTTAATTTTGATATTTTTCCCATCAATCGATGCTAATATGGAAAAGCAGATGCTAATATGGAAAAGCAATTGATTGCATTTGAATAACAATATT
>APFE030458856.1:239321-253510 GCA_000404065.3 Pinus taeda
GAATAGTTTTACTTTTAACCAATGGGATGGTTTTAAGGTCGTAGAATCAACTTCTATTTATCTATAATCTTATTAACTAGCAATTGTCCCAAAAGGTACAAAGAGAGGCCGATAGGATTATTAAATTGGAATTGCCAAATTCAGTTACAGTATGACTTGACTGATCTATGAGGAGCTTTGGGGCCTATAAATTACAAGAGAATAGTTTTTCACATGGGTTTCTCTGGTGATTTTGTTGAAGAATGTTATGCATATATTTTTTCACCTGAAGATGGTTGGTATCACATTAACAATAAAGGACAATAAGCTGTCATGGAATGAAGCATTGTTAAGGATCATATTGTGGTAAAAGGGATTTACCAATTCCTGTCACAGGGCAATATGAGGGATTCGAGTCTATGCAGGTTTCAAAAACTGGGGAGTTGGGATATTTCCTAAATATTTTTGTTGATAAATGGTCTGATAAAATCTTCACGTGAGCCAATTTGATGAAAAGAGGCCTCCAAGGCCCTGACAGATGCGCTATTTGTTAGGTTTTCTTGGGAGATGTCTCATATCGTTTGTGCCCTTGTGATATCGCTGTCGCTATCCGGACTAAGGCCGTTCACATTCTTTATATCAATTCAATGTGGAATCAGTCCTCTATTTGTGATTTTATGTCTCAATGGTTTGCAGAGAATAAGGATTTCATAGCTCTTCTTTTATACATACTACGGGGCATTTGTCATATGAGGAAATGCTAAGAGATTCCTGACCAGAGAGATCCGAATGTCAGGGGATTCAGAATCAAGGGATGTTTTTGTAGCTATAAGAGTATTCTTTTCAAAGCCAACACAAGTTGTTTATGGGTATATATATTATTTTAATAACCAAGATTTTATTTCTGACATTCCTATTGCAGTATACATGAAAATGCTGCATCTTAAAAACCAACATCCGACAATTCAATTGAAGCTAAAGGGAGCATTCATAACTTTTATCTCCAGGATGAAAACCACAAAATCAACACTGGAAGCAAAATTAAATCAATATAAATGAAGCTGAGATTCAAAATGACAGTTGGGCTAATAAAAATCATCATCATATAAACTCCTTTCAAACAACTTGTAAATAACAAAATGTCCAAATACATAATATAAACCAGTGTTTTTCTTATCCGAAAAAAAAACAAAATGTCAAAGTGAATAGTCTTGTCAATAACAACTGAAATTACCATGCATACCATATGAATTATTTCAAGGAAACAACGTCTAATATATACCATTAGAAAGCTTGAGCTGGAGGATATGATGTGCCATTCGAATGTCCAGAGATTTTCTTGAGGTTTCCATGCTTATCATATGCTGCTTGTAATTAGGAATGGTTTACAGTTCTGTAGCTACAACACAGAGGTGAAGGTCTATAATGTTAGTTGTGTGAAGAGTCTGGGACTGCATATAAGGACCATGATGATGATGAGCAAAACAAGGCTTGACTAGAAGAAGTCAGAGACCCAATACTGCTAAATGAAGTATTAAAAAATATGAAGACACCATTGCCTAATGTATAGGGCATTCATCAAATTTTCAGAAGTCCAGAAGTCAACAAGGCACATGTGCCTCTTTTCTCTCTTTTTCTCTACATTCTCAAATTTCCAACCCTGCCGAGAATTGTATTAAACATTGATAGCATGATTCTTGCCAAGGAGGAAAAGATTTCTTTCTGCTGTTACTTATATGGCCTAATCGAGATGTTCTGATAATTAATATTTGAGAGTGAATATGACTACGAAATGTAGCTTGATAACTAATATTTGAGACTGTCGTTTGAGACCTTGATGGAGGCATTCAGCAGTACCATGGGGTGGGACTCTGCCTGTGTACAGATCATTCTGCAATTAAGGGAATATGAACAAGAATAGCTGCTTAGTAGAAGGTTGACAGAGTACATCACGTAGGTGATACAGATGAATGCTATGAGTGAGGCCATCCGTTTCCTGATCCTAGATCCAATGCCTAAGTTTTTAGAGCCAACAGCCATATGTTCCCATGCAAGTTTTTGAAGGTCTTTCCTGATCTTTCCTAGTGATGGCCATCGTCATCCTCTGATTGTTGTGCCAAGGTTTTTCTCTGTCACATTTGAACAAATTTTATTAAAATTGAAAAGAAACAAAAAAGAGCAAGCAGACATTCTTACAGACAAACAAACCAAAAAAAATTAAGTCCATTCTTTCTCTGAATGCAATATACATTACACCATGAGCTGAAAACTGTAAAGGTTCCCAGAAGATCAAATCTTGGACACATTGAATTTCCCACAGAAAGGTCCTGGAAGAAAATTTATAAGCTAGGCACAAACAAATAATCTGAAATGGCAGAATATTTGCAGAAATTCACTGAGATGGCGCCTTCAATTAAGGAGATAATTGTGAGAACGTTGAAGCTTATCTTCTGGGGAATCCTCTTGGAAGGTACTTATCAGAACATATTTACATGTATAAATATATCCAACTTTTAATGACTCGGAGCTTATGAAAACCAATTCTCTTTCGTCAACATCATTTCCTTCATAAATATTTTTTCCAAAAAAAACTATGGCTTGGCCAACAAATAAATGTCACTGTTAAAACCTAGTAGCAGTGCTCAGCACCACTATGCCCATAGCCAATATTTTTTCCTCTGCAATATGATCAACCTTAGCCCTACTACGAGCATCATTTCCTTCATAAATATTTTTTCCAAAAAAAAACTATGGCTTGGCCAACAAATAAATGTCACTGTTAAAACCTAGTAGCAGTTCTCAGCACCACTGTGCCCATAGCCAATATTTTTTCCTCTGAAATATGATCAACCTTAGCCCTACTACGAGGTGTGATCAACAAGCTTGGAAATAAATCAATCAAGCTATGAGTGCTAGAAATAAGTGTCAAACTGAGGAAGAGAATTTAGCATAAGCGAATGAAATAAGTTCAGTGATACACGTGAATTTATGTGCTTTGGAGGTTAGTTCAATGTTATGATTACAATTAATGAAATAAAACAGTCAACCAAGATCAATCACAACATAACGTTGAGTGTAAAATATACCATGATAGGGCCTATCAGCATTAAGAAGATCTACTAGATAATATGGCATGGAAAGAACATAGATCTACCAGCTTAGATTTAAAATTTCTCTTTTGATTTCACTAAACATGTAAATGCAAAATGGACTGGATCGAAGGGATGTTTTTTTAGCTATAAGAGTATTCTTTTCATAGCCAACACAAGTTATTTATGGGTATATATATTATTTTAATAACCAAGATTTTATTTCTGACATTCCTATTGCAGTATACATGACAATGCTACATCTTAAAAACCAACATCCGACAATTTAATTGAAGCTAAAGGGAGAATTCATAAGACATTCCTATTGCAGTATACATGAAAATGCTGCATCTTAAAAACCAACATCCGACAATTCAATTGAAGCTAAAGGGAGCATTCATAACTTTTATCTCCAGGATGAAAACCACAAAACCAACACTGGAAGCAAAATTAAATCAATATAAACGAAGCTGAGATTCAAAATGACAGTTGGGCTAATAAAAATCATCATCATATAAACTCCTTTCAAACAACTTGTAAATAACAAAATGTCCAAATACATAATATAAACCAGTGTTTTTCTCATCCGAAAAAAAACAAAATATCAAAGTGAATAGTCTTGTCAATAACAACTGAAATTACCATGCATGCCATATGAATTATTTTCAAGGAAACAACGTCTAATATATACCATTAGAAAGCTTGAGCTGGAGGATATGATGTGCCATTCCAATGTCCAGAGATTTTCTTGAGGTTTCCATGCTTATCATATGTTGTTGTAATTAGGAATGGTTTACAGTTCTGCAGCTACAACAAAGAGGTGAAGGTCTATAATGTTAGTTGTGTGAAGAGTCCGGGACTGCATATAAGGACCATGATGATGATGAGCAAAACAAGGCTTGACCAGAAGAAGTCAGAGACCCAATACTGCTAAATGAAGTATAACAAAATATGAAGACACCATTGCCTAATGTACAAGGCATTCATCAAATTTTCAGAAGTCCAGAAGTCAACAAGGCACATGTGAATATGACTAGGAAATGTAGCTTGATAACTAATGTTTGAGACTGTTGTTTGAGATTTTGATGGAGGCATTCAACAGTACCATGGGGTGGGACTCTGCCTGTGTACAGATCATTCCGCAATTAAGGGAATATGAACAAGAATAGTTGCTTAGCAGAAGGTTGACAGAGTACATCACGTAGGTGATACAGATCAATGCTATGAGTGAGGCCATCAGTTTCCTGATCCTGGATCCAATGCCTGAGTTTCTAGAGCCAACAGCAATCTGTTCCCATGCAAGTTTTTGAAGGTCTTTCTGATCTTTCCTAGTGATGGCCATCGTCATCCTCTGATTGTTGTGCCAAGGTTTTTCTCTGTCACATTTGAACAAATTCTATTAAAATTGAAAAGAAACAAAAAAGAGCAATCAGACATTCTTACACACAAACAAACCAACAAAAATTAAGTCCATTCTTTCCCTGAATGCAATATACATTACACCATGAGCTGAAAACTGTAAACGTTCCTGGAAGATCAAATCTTGGACACATTGAATTTCCCACAGAAAGGTCCTGGAAGAAAATTTATAAGCTAGGCACAAACAAACAATTTGATATGTACTGAAGAGACCAGTCTTGTCATACTACAAATTATAGTGCTTTCGCTGAATGCAATATTCAATGCACCACGAGCTGAAAACAATAACTCCAAGTAAAATGTAAATGAGAGTGACAACGTTTTTTGGGTATGCCAAAGCAATTTGTCTTTTGATCTGTATGCCAGCCATTTTCCTTCTGTATAATTAATCATTATAATAATCTGTAAACATGGATCTTCAGAATAAAAAGATTCACTTGTCCAAGATGTTCAGGTGGTAATGTCACCAGTGTTTGAGGTGATATTTGAAAACTATATGATTGGAAGTACAATCTTCATATAGTACCATTGTTCTAGTAGTAAATGGAAGCAATTATTAGGTAAGTCTGCAGAACATAGAAAAGATCAAGAAGACATTCTACAGGAAAGCATGACAATAAGCAGAGGGACGCCAATACCATATAAAACCTTTAATAGAACACGAAGAATATGTCTTTGAAGTCATAAAAGCTGTGGTATAGCAAGTGAAACATTTACCATTGATGAGTGAACTAAACAGTAGGAGCATGACTGTTGGATTTCACTTTAACATATGGTTTACACATGGAGATGTGCTTGGTAGGTTCTAACTAAACATATATACAATGAAAGTATTCATTGGCTTCTAAACATATGTACAATAAAAGCATTCTATCACATTTAGTTGTAATTGAGTGTAAGCAGCTAATCATATATGCATGATGGGCCATGGCATCAGCAACACCAATTAGTGTTTATTGTGGTGCCATATTGTGCGAGTTGTTCTTGTAATTGATGTCGCATTTTCCTGTGTCCATCTCTTTCATAAATGTGAATTGTTAGCTTAAGTAGTTTCCTTATTCTCTTTAACAACTCTATTGCTGGGTGCAAACGGTAAAGCGACATTGATTGCTGTGGCAAGATCCTTGTCTGCATATCTTGTAAGGTTAGTTCCTGTTGCTGGATTTCTTCGCAACATGCATAAAACAGCCGTAGGTAACCTGTATCCATACCTGTTGCCATAAAAAAAGGAAACATGTAAGTGACAATGGATATGTTTGACAATTTTGTTGAGTATATAATATAAAATAAACGATTCCAACAAGTATAAAATCATATGAAAGTAAATGTAATAGCAAGCAAATGTATGTGAAAGTTTGTTATGTAGTGAGTGGTGTTTACCATGTGTCTAATTTTGGAAGACAGGTTGTACGAATGGCTAAAGAGTACTATCCTGAATAGACTTTGATGCAAGCAATGACTCTTCTTGTATTCTACGCTGAAGATATGGATTCTTGTGCATTTGTGCAATGCGTGAGAATAGTAATGCTAGATTGATGTGTGTGTCTGCCAATGACCGCACTCTTGAAATTGCAGTGAACGTTAGCCCTTGGCGTTCTATGGTGTCGATGTCCACTGTTGCTTTGTCTAATGTCATTCCTTGTGACTTGTGGATCGTAAAATCCCATGCCATCTGAAGTGGTATTTGACGGTGTGTACCCCTTGTGATGGGAGAAATAGGTACATATGTTGGGTGTGAAATGTCCCATGGTGTTCCTTTGTATTGTTTAAATTCGACAACCACGAAGGATGGTAATTCTGGGGGCTTTGAATCAATTGAATAAAATATTGAGATGACCTTCCCAAGTGCGCCATTGACGAGGCCTGCATGTACCCATAAGTTGCTGGTGAGCATAACTTTTTGTTCATTGCATAAGAGCACTTTTGCAGGTAGCTGTTCAGCTTCTGTTGTAGTAGGAGTCTTCTGCCTTTGTTGTTCTGCAGAACAGACTGCTACTGGGGTGTTCAATTTTTTAAGCATTATCTTATTATTTAAGACAGCTGAGTTGTTTGTTGCAAATAGGTGCATGGATTCTTCAAATATGCATTTTTCTTCATGTGTAAGAGATGAACTTGTTCTTGACATTAGGTGCTGCCAATCTTCAAGTGTAGCTATTCCATTCCAGAGATTTGCAAGTATTTGCCGGAAAGAAACCTGGGATGGGCTAGTTCCTTGTTGACGGAAAACGGTTGAAAGTGTTATGAATATGTCGAAGCTGCGCCAAAGTGCAGTGCCACATGATGTCCTAGAATATAAAGGAATGTCTTTTACAGGCGGTAGTTGGCCTAAATTGCCGACAAGGATAATTGAGCGGTTACCAAAGGGTGCATTCCGATGAAGAGGAAATGCCTCTCTTAGATGATCGTCAATGCGAGAAATCATTTTGGGACCAATGAAACTCATTTCATCAATGAGAATGTATTCTACATGACGAAGTTGCTCTTGCAGTTGTAGGAGTGGCTGGCCTTCGAGAGGATGCATTGTTTGGACAGGGATACGAAGGGCAGAGTGAATTGTGAAGGCATTTATGTTGAAAGCTGCAACGCCGGTTGGTGCAAGTAACAATAAAGGGTTTTTGTTTGCTGGCGAATTTTTGACAAATGCTTGTTGCAAACATTTAATCAAATGGGATTTTCCTATTCCAGTTGTCCCTTGTATGATGATTCTGCGTGGTGGTTTTGGCGAAGGGGCTTTGAAGTGTGAAAAAATAGTGGTAAAAGCTATATTTTGGGTAGGGGATAATGTGTGATCATGGGGAAGGTTGGAAAAAGAATGATGTTGGTTTTGAATGGCTGGGTGGTTGAAATCAATGAAATTGATGGCAGTTTCTTGCAAGGGGGGAGGGATAATATTTTGTGACCAATTGTGGTTGACATCAAAGTCACGGTAGCCAATCATGTTGAGGTCATCAATTTCAATATTGTAACCTGGGTGCAGCTGAGAGAGGAATTGCCATTCATTCATCTGCATGGAAGCAGGAGGGGTGTGCGGGGTAGTTTGATCTTCAGTAGGTGGGCTTTGTGGGTGTTCAATTTCTCGATGGACATGCCATGGTGTATATGTACCCTTTTTTTGTTCCCAGTGGGCGATAATTTCTGCATCAGTTGAACCAATATCATCAGGGAGTGTTCAGAAGGGGAAATACAATAGTAATTCACTCCAGCAGAAGGTGGCATAAGAAGGATTAGCAGAGGAAGGAATGACATTGTAACAAGGCAAGACATGTACAATCATTGGGGGAATATGTGTTTCCATTGGTTATTCCTCCGTTGGGCAGAATATGACCACGAGCGTGCAGCTTCAAGGAGGGGCAGTGATTCTAATGAGGCAGGTCTGTTCATATATGCAACGATAAAGTTTGGTGTCGATCTGGGATTGTCACTGTCTTGTGAAACACGTCTGAAAACAGCCCTGTTGACATTCAAAGAACGAAATGTACGGGTGCAGAGAGAAAGAGGTAGATTTTGTAACATATGGCATATTTCTTGTGCACCGATGTCTCTATCGGCGATCGTTTCTGTAAGGAGTTTTCGGATGACAACAACAGTGGGCGCTTCTGGAAGTGCACTTGCTGATAGCCGTGATAGCATTTGACGGTAGCTTTCAGATCTTGTTTCTGCTTTTGCTGCATACTTTGAAATATATTTCAACATAGCATGGTGAGAAAGGACTGGTTGGCAATCAACATTCGCTCTCCAAATAGAGAGTAGATCGGCATTGTGAATATTCAACCTTTCATCATTGCGAGCAGGGACGTAGGTTTTATGACCTTTATCATCAATGAAAAGTGAAGAAGTGGAATTCAACTCCCATGGTACTCCATATCGACAGCTAAGTACATTGTCTTTCTTATGAAGACAAGAAGATTCATGACACTTTGTATGACGTTGAACGCAGTTGACGAGCTCTGTATAGTCTTCAGACTGATTGGACGCGAATATTGATGCTGTGTCAAGAAGACATGGGTTATGAATTGTTGATTGGTGAAGTGGAATATTTCGGTGTTCTGCTTGGCATGGATTCCAGGCAGTTACGTAGTGGTCGAAATATTTCTTTGCATTAGAAATTTCTAGTGCATTGTCCCAATCAAGTGTGTCCATGTCTAGTGCATTTTGTAGCCAGAGGAAGCCATGAATGTGTGCGGATCCTCGATGTTGCCATTCGTATCTGAAAATAATATGAAGTTTACATATGGATAACAAATATATGTACAATGTATAAAATTAATGTAGAGGGAAATGGATATTAATTAATACCTGCACCAATAGTCGATTGCATGGAGGCCTTTTTGTAGGATTTCTTCAAGGAAAATTGTGAATCTCCAATGCATATATTGGGCTGTTAGATGTGGGTTTTTAATTATGTTTTGAATTTTCCATTGGAAGGGGTTCACTGAATTGGAAGGAACACTGTTGGGCATGATTGTGTGCAAGTCATGCCATTTAGTATCAGCTGCGCTGAGAGTGAAGAAGAAGGTTGGGCTTCCTATTTGCGTGATCATGTCAGTCAACTCAGATCGTCGTTTGTTCCAGAAAGACCGTGTTCCTCGTAGGGTTGAACCGAACCGAATTATTTGCTCTGGCAATTTTGATTCTGGAGAATCATGTAGACACTGGCGTAGATCTGAAACCGTTGTTGGCAAGTTGTTGTCAATGTACTTTTTCACGAAAACATTAGCTGTTGCTTGGCTACGGTGGCGCAATAGAATGTTATAAAGATAATAGCAGAATCTTGGGTGTTGGCCGAAGCGGTTATCATGGTAGTGCAGCAAGTGTAAAGCATATTCATGCATCTCAACTTTTGTAAGTCTTGGTTACATGATCATTGCGTTTCCTGTAGGGAAGAGTGTGGGGAATGCCATGGCAAAGAGGCCGATGGTGTTGTATTCATTTATAGCAGTTAAAGATATTGGAGGCCAATCGATAGAGCTTGTTGAATTTGAATGGGGCAAGTGAAAATAGTTACGAATGTGCTCGAGCTCAGTGCATGAATTTGGGAGGACTGGAACGAAAGAAGAGGGTTGGATTTCTGATGGAGGTAGCATGACATTAGTATCAAACGTAGAATCAATAGTGTCTTGATGGGGTTCAAAAGAGGAGGTGGTTACATTATGGAGAAGGGAAGAAATGTCTGTAGGGTGATTTGGCAACGCAGAAAGCGCGGATGAATTGAATTGAACATCACGGTAGTAAGGGTCATTTTTTATTTTGTATTCAAGGGCTGCAAGGACGTGGGATTTGAAAATGAAGAATTCGTAAGCTTTTTTAGATGTAGTTTGCCTTTTGACAATGAGGATGTCTAAGTCAGAGAGCATTCGGGGTAAGTATTTGGCAATAGTGGTGATGTCTTGAGGGAAACTAATTGTATGGCCACTATATTTGTATTGACCACCACGGGAATGTGTGACTTGTATAATGGGGTTGACACGTGCGATGAGCATTTCTTCAACCTGTGTTAACTGGTGAAGGACATAGGGTTGTTCTCCAGGGTCCATGTTGTTTAGTTCAGAAAACCGACTGGCTGATTTGGATGACGCACAACGAAAACAAGAGAGTCTACCATGGAAAAGCTTTGTTTTCATTCCTGGGTATGCTTCCTTGCATATTGTGCAAACATGCAAGGTAGAAAGTCCATCAATCCTTTCTCGAAAACGACGGCGTTCATCAGTAAGGGGAGGGTTATATTGGAATTGATGAATGTGAGATGGGTTGGTTTGTATAGTTGGGAGTGCATTTGAGGTGGGAAGGGATGTAGAGGAAGTAGTAGGGTTGTTGCGATTTTCATAAAGTAGTCGACGTCATGCATTTATTCTATCCTTTTGTTGTGCATAAAGAAGACGGCGACGCTCGTTTTTGGCTGCAACTTGATTGTTTGTTGGCATATCTAAACAAGTACAAATAATTATTGTTAGTTTTGCATAATGAGTAGTGCATGTTTGGAGAATGTAGTACAAGTATTAGAAATGCATAATGAGTAGTGCATGTTTGGAGAATGTAGTACAAGTATTAGAAATAACTTTTTTTTAGGTAGACTAGGTAGAAGGGAAAACATGAAATTAGGATTGATATAAAATTGTATGTTATTTTGGCGTATAACATTGAAAGGAGAGAAGCAAGATAAAAAATATGTTGCTCCCTTCTTCTTCAATTGTTTTTTTTGTTTGGCATGTTTGAACGATAAAATAAATAGATTAGCAAGCAAGAGATCATTGTATAGCATGTAGACAACGAATGAGAAACATATGTAGTAACTCTTTGCAAATCTTGATATCTATATTATTAAAATGTAAATGGAAAACTTACGTATTTTGGAAGGTCTGGAAGAGAGTATTTGAAGTGAAAGTTAAAGTTTGCGTCATAATAACATGGGTGTGTAATTTACAACACTATGAGACAATGAGTTGTGTGGATATGTTTGTTTATGTACAAGAAGTCGTGTTTGAAGAGACCCTGAAAAGCAGTTCACAGGCGGCGAACAATAGGTCATTTTGAAGTGGACATTGCTTAAAGGTCAAGCAGTGGTTCTTTGCATGCAGAGGCATATAGAATTTATTCTGACTTGATCAGTATTGGTTGCAAGTGTTGAATACCATTGAAAAAAATATGCTTTAATTCAAAGTGTTAGTTGGAAGCATCGTTTTGAAATTCAGGCACAAATTTCATGCAAACCGTTGGTTCGATAGAAAGAAGGAACAAGTCTTTTGTCGTGATGCCCATGAGCTCGTTTCTTGCATCATTGAAAACTGTGTCGTTCTGCAGATTCCTGGTGTGGTCATGTAGTTCAATTTTAAGTTTCTACTGGTAGTCACATTATAGGAAGTTATCGTTACATTTGTACAATGCCATACCATGGAGGAAACATGGGTCGTGCTTTCAAGTTTCTGCAGATTTTTCTTGTTTGGGCATATGCGGGTCACAAAAAGCACATAACTCCCAACAAAAGATAGATGGTTCCCTTCATATTTCAACCCAAATATGTGGCAGTTCATATGAGAATTGAGAAAGACTGGATGATCCAGTGCAAGAAGCTTGAGATCAGGGCCAGAGCTAGAAATGGCAAGGACTTGAAAATTTGCAGTAGTAAGGAGGAAATAATGAAGAGGGTTGCTAACATTCCTGGACTGGAGAAGCCCACTGTTTTTTGCTGGCTGTTGCCGTTGATCTTTTAGAGGACAAAGTATTGTTAGAGGGAATTGGACAGATGTCAACTGTAGATTACAAGAGCCAGAATGTGCACATTCTCCAAGGGAATGATTATTCCATTTCCAGTATTGTTTGTTTTTCTTCCATTTTAACAAGATCTGATTTTGAAAGTAAAATGAACATTTCAGGAATTAAAGCAAGCATTATATAGTGTTGAGTATGGAAATGCATCAAAGTGTGATGTTGAATTCTTGTATGTGAGAAGAATATGTACACATAGTTTTTAGGATAATCTGACTTGAGAACTATACCATACTTTTATGTTGAACCATTTTAGTTTATATTTCTATTAATCATAATACCTTTGGCGTAGCTTGTGTCAAACCGATATACTTGTTTTGAATGATACATTTGAAAATACAAATTACAGATCCTAAACAAAGATATTCAATTGGTACAAATGATGTGCAGGCATTGCAAAGTTCCATATTCCAAATGGTTGTTTGATTATTTTTCCTAATAAAAGCATCGTATGCAATGTAGTGTACTTGTTCTTAAGAGCAGATAAATAATTCCACTTTGTAATCACAAAGGATGATCCAGTTTTATGTTGCCTTCTGTTGTGCCCTACAACAACCCCCCATTTCATCTCATTAAAATTCCAAAAAATATAATGTGAAATGGGTCCCTTTTTAATTTTTGTTTCAAATTGGTATCAATTTAAAGTTCTATTTCACAAAAGGCTTTTTAATAAAACCAATCAAAAAACCCCGATATAAAATGATTTATCTTTATCATTGCGATAAAGCGATCGCAAGATCGCATATCGCAATGACAAAGAAAACACAATGTAAGGGACATATTGGTTTTCGCCGATGCAAAATCGCTATCGGATATCGGCAAAGCATAAAATGACACGAGTAATGATCTTTGCTACAATGCGATGCGAAATCGGCAATCAGCAATCGGCGATAGCATCTAAAGCAAAACTAAGCTTATCCTCATCCGATGCGATCCGATATCGCTATCGGCAATCGGTGATTCACCATGCCCTCATCCTAAGCGGCACTACCAACGATGCCCGACGCGATGCGATATCGGATATCGGCGATCGGAGATTCCAAGCAAAACCAATGCAATAATTTAGCATTTCCCCGATGCCCGATTTCGCAAAAGGTAAATGGCACATTTCTCAAGGTAACAGTCATAAAGGTAGTTTGATTTGATTTATTCGTAATTAAGGCCATATCCTTTGGAAAAGCCGCTCATCCGTGTTCAAACCGCCAAATCGCCCTCAACATGCTTCAAATAAATCATTTATCCATTAATTGAAGCAATTGTAATTAATGAGACTGACAGGCCATAACGACCATTTAATAAGAAAAGCAGGCTTGAATCCATCCACGTATTTGATCCTAAGGCCACCTTAAGTCGATTAATTACTGTGAATGCGTCCAAGATATATATATATATATATATATATATTTCATTCTCTTCGATTCATGATATTGTTGCATGTGGCGCTTATCTTTCACTCTGCGCAAAATTATTTCACAGAAACAGAAGAAAGTGGAATGGGAAAGAAATCCAAGAAGACTACAATGCCTACTGCTCCGCCAATCGCAGGGCTAACTGTCGCTGATCCAACTGGGAAGAACAAAGGACTAATATCAGATACAACATGCTCAGGACTCCCCAAGACAACTTGGCAGGGGACTTATAATTTGATTGAGGCCAAAGGGCCAATGGTGACCGAAGTGGATATTTTATGCGACAATACCAGCAAATCTGATGCCAATCTAAAAGACTTGGCTGACTCCTTCTTACACAGAATAGCGGCTCGGGAGCAAGTCCTTCCTTACACAGATGTGGTAAGGTGGGCACTCCAAGAGCTCCCAATTATCAATAGACTGTTTGAAACTACGGATGGGAGGGTTTTCAGTTCGTTTCGAGCAGAAGACCTTAGGCTAATGTATCACCTACCACGAGAAGAGAAGAAGTATAATGCTGCATTTTTGGAGAAGTTTCGAGCAGAGAACGAGACTGAATTTGAACATTTTCGAGGCTGGAGACATAATCTAGCAAAACACAAGCACGAAACCTCGGGTAAGTACTCAGTTGACTCCCTGTGTTCACCTTACTGTTATGCTGGAATTATGATGTGTAGGCTATGGGGATTGCATGACTATGCCAATATCACCATAGAAATGGTCCCCCTAATTGAGGCAGCATGCAGTGGAGAAATCATGGACTGGGCGGTCATATTATCCGACAAGATAGCCAAAGCCATTCTCGACTTCAGGTCTGACTATCGTGTCACAGAGAGGGTTATTCCGCCATTTTACTATAGTGCATATATTATGGATGTGTTGTGTTTTAATTCTGAGTTTCCTATACTTGGATGGAGGTGGACGTCACAAGGCCCCACACCCATTCACATATATCATCGAAAACTTTGGAAGACTAGTTATAAGCACCACCTGTACCAAATCTGCAACGGTTTTATGTTACCAATTCATT
>APFE030458857.1:0-16535 GCA_000404065.3 Pinus taeda
GGGGGTTGTTGACAAATAGGGGTTGTTGACAAATAGGCATCTTGTCTTACAAATAGGTTCAGCAGTCAGTGCGCTCTTCCCTTTTCAACTCACTTTCTAACAAGTGTTGTTGCTGCTCTATCACTATTTCTGGAAAATGGTTCAACCTGCCGGACTATTGAACTATGACTTACAACATCTGTTAGACAAAGACATTAAAAACAAAATTCAACCATAATATCTGCAGCAATTGCTTCACAGTATTAAAATGAGTACCTTGCTAGGAGGTCAACTTTTGGTGATTTTACTATATCCACAAACTTCAGAACCCGTTAACTCATCGAAAGTACCCAAAATGCACTCACCAAAACAACCTCTAGCCTTCCCCATTCCACAAGTAATTGTTATCTGTAAAATAAATTAGTAAAAAATAACCATAGACAATAAATATATGAGATTCACATGATCATTAACAGGGTCTAACTCAGTAATTGTGGCTTTCGGATATAAGTTGTATAGTTATAATTTAAATTATCCACCTTCTCAACCTCCTAAAAGAAATCTACATCAATAAGTTGGGTAGTAGTATCCAATTGAGGTTGGCTTACACGACGCATCATTGAATTCACCAAATGAAGGAGAGTTTGCAAATGGCATTGAATCAGCTTTGCGCAAACCTTCATTCGAGCATATGATCAACTCTTCACATTCACTCCATAATGAAAGCACTAAAGAAAAATGATGATGTCATTAAATATGGTGTTGATCCCAATGTATTCTATGGGAATCTTAGGAGGTGTTTGGGAATGTTCTTTCTGTTGTTGTTGATTTGCGGTAAAGGGCATGGAATTATCAAATCATGAAGGCGAAAAAGCTTTGCATATTGCCCAATAACAACCAAGCAAGTTGAAGGACCAATCCATCCTAGCCTAGTCCCTTTACCTCTTTGCATTATGTTTCCTTGCCAACAAACTCCTGCGCTTTATTTCGATAGCCTTTGGTAGGGCATCACTCGTAGTAGAGTTTGTTTAATTCTCAAGGAGCTTTCTCCCCTTAACACAAAGACATTTAGGTATATTGCCATATAATGAATTTTCATTTAGTATCTCGCAGTTCGTTTGGTCTCTAACTCTTTGAGTCTGTAGTCTATTGGGTTGTTAGTGCA
Source organism: Pinus taeda (assembly GCA_000404065.3). Lineage (NCBI taxonomy): Eukaryota > Viridiplantae > Streptophyta > Pinopsida > Pinales > Pinaceae > Pinus > Pinus taeda. The sequence continues at coordinate 1,145 of APFE030458857.1, forward strand.
TCTATCATATTTACTTTCCCTCCAAAGTGCATCCCTCAAGTCCATAAAGAGATCGTGACAGAGATCCTGCCAGCGAAGAAGTTTTACAGAGCAGAAGAGTATCATCAACAATACCTGGAAAAGAGATCGGCTGGTGCCAAACAATCTGGGGCCAAAGGATGCAATGATCCAATTCGATGTTATTGTTGAATAGTGACTCGATCAAAATTAACTGGACTTCTTTCAAAATTAAAGTATTTGTATCTTTTTGTTTAGTCCAGCTAGATATTACAACAGAGTGCTGTATAGGGGAATAGGGGAGTATTATGGTGGTGAAAATTTTGCGTCATGCCTCAACCATCCATCTTGGATAGTGTCATCCGATATCAAGCTCTTAAAGATGATTTTGATTTCAAGCTGGTAAAGCTCAGGGCTCAAGTATAACTCTATACTTATCTTTATTTGTAATCCTGCTGTCAAAATAAGTTTAGCTTATCTAGTTAGCTATGTTGTTAAATGTCATTTGGATTTTAGTTGAAAGAAACAGAGGAAGAGATGAATTGTTTCTGTTCTGTGCGTATTTATTGATATAATTTGATTCTCTTCAAAAGAAACTTTATGAACAATGATAGTTAATAGTTCATAACTTTAGGACTATTATCTTCTCTCAGGAAATATGGTTTCTAAGAAAGAGTACAATGTACTTATAATACTCTTGTACAAAAGGAATTCCTATTAGACATTGGAAGACTGTTTGTGGGATATGGAGTTAGACTTACTTGTTTTATTGTATGTTTCTGAACTTGATTAAATATGCCATTAGAAGACTGTTTGTGGAATATGGAGTTGGACTGTTTTCATTTTTTGGATGCAAGAATTGACAGTATTTTCTCTTGGCATCATGCCCTTGGGCAGGGACTTGTTACTCGCAACCCATCTTGTTAAAATATCAATCCACAGTCCAAGCGTATTTTACCAAAAAGGGTAAAACATAAACAAAACAAGAGACATGACTACATGGTTAATAGAACAAGAAATAGGACTCAAGGTTTCTGGCGAATTATAAGCGTAAATCACCTCAGTGACGGCGTACATTACCACTATAAAATTGAGTTTTGGAGATACAAAACCTACTTTACTAGAAATAGGAAACATAAACATAACTAGAAACAAAACAAAACTAGAATCATGACTATAGAATTTTGACGGATAAGCAACTTGAACCCACCCATCTCCCTGAATATATCATGCGCTTAAAAATTGGTGGTGTTGTAGAAGTGTAATCCCAACAGAGGAATGGAAATGATAATAGGAACAAGAACTGAATGGAAAAGAGGTATACTAGTCACGCCTCTACTGACATTGATCTGAACAATGTTGCATGTCATCAAATGGGTATGTAGCACAGGGTAGAGAAGTCCATCGGTCAGGGGTAGACCTAATCTTCCATTCATTTCCCATCGTAGTTTTAACAAAAATTTACTTGGGAATATCGACATCCAACCTAAACCGTTCTATTGAATGACATATGGCAAGCTATTAGTTATTTCAAAAGTGAAAAACTCTACATAAGCCACTAATAAGGCATTGGTTCACTAGTGAGGTCAGCAGAGTTTAACCCAACCACCAGGCTTCACTATCACCATTGTCCACGCCACCTAAATGGCATAACAGGAAAGCACCGGGCGATTTTGGTAGAAAAATTACCATCCAGACTTATCACCTAAACCAACGGAAGTCACTCATGGGCAAGTTTCTTGCATTAATTCTTATAATTAAACAATAAAAATAAAATGTAGTTACCTACCTCTTGAGTGGGTTTAGTATCCTCTGGAAACCTCTCCTCTGGCACAGAGCCTCGATCCTGCTTGTCTCAGCTCACATCCATTTCCTCGGCATCTGATTTCATTGCTCCGGAACTCTCGGAACCCTGTGGTACAGGCAAATCCGAGGCCTTTTTTTGTGTCTCTGACATTTATAGGGACGACTGGATCATCACAATCCACCTATGGCAGAGCATCTAGATGGTGACCTCCTAGAGAGTGGGAAAGCGTGGGAGAGAGAGGGAGAGTGAGAAGGATACAGTTCTCAGATATATTTGAGTTCATTAGGTCATATCTGATATATCATATTCTTTAGGCCACTCACATAAGTGTATCTTCCATCTTTGTTTGGCCTCCAATACACAACAATACCCTTTTCCAAAAGATCCGAGAGAGAATGACCATAGGTAGAAATATCGCCAGTCATCCAACCCGTGAAAGGTAGATTTTTAATAACAGAAAAATAAACAGAAAAATAAAAAATTAATTGCTCGAATAAACTTTGAACCAAAGCCTTATTAATTCCAGCACAATACCCCTTTCCAACCCGAGAGAGAATGACCCTAGGAAGAAATATCACCATTGTCATCCATCCCGTGAAGGATAGATTTTTAATAACATTAAACTATAAAAAACTAAATTAATTGCTTGGATGAACTTTGAACGAAAGTGTTACTAATTGCAGCAGGTGAACGCTTAATATCTTTTCATCAGTGAAAATCACAAAGTCTTAAAGAAACCACGAAACAAACTCAAAGGCTTCTATAGATCGCTTACTCGATTTTTTCTCAGTCTGGGACATTGAAGCTTCATTACTATGGAAATTTGTTCAAGCCGTTGGGATTCGACCATAGCTTTGAGCTAGCCTCCTTCTCCCCTATCTGTCGATCTTTATTTCGGTGGATTTGTCCACAATTTCACTGTCAAACCCTTGGCGTTAGGGTTTTTACTAAATATATTTTCTTTCAATCCTGAGCTTTACCAGGCTTGTTAAGCTGGAGTGGGTATACAAAGACCAACAAATTATTAGATTTAGTCATAAGTCGTTGTTCCCGGACCCCGTCTTGTTCGAGGTATCCAGTGATGTTTTTTCCTATGGGAGGAAGAGGGCAGCCGCAACAGGGGGCTAGTAGCAATAATACTCTTCGCAGTAATAGCAATCACAATGCGAAGGTGCATTAGTCCTGGGGATTTCATGGACCGGGCAATCGGTCCATCGGGCAGACATCCTCAAATATGGGGACTGAGTGCATGGCCTAGATAGGGCAAAAACGGGACATTGATACTAGTCAATGAGTTTCTTGTCACCCCTTTATGTTTTCATAGTCCTTGTCATGGAGCCACACTAGCTCACAAGACCACTCACTTTTTATGTCCTCCTATGATTATAGGTTTTCCTTGTTATCATCAATCTTTAGGAGTCTCATAGTTAAAATTTGTATGGCATGGCCCCATCATGGCACACCATATGGTACCTCAACTCCCCATGAGTTCTGCATGAACCTTTTTCTTGTGTCCAAAATAGGCACACATTTACATGATTGTTTTGATTGAGTTGTGATTGTACCTTGTACATAGAAGTGTGTTGTTTTGTATCCTTTTGGTTTGATGTGTGATGCGAGCAGGCTTGGAATTTCAAATCTCCTTTGCCCATCAAATGAAAATTTAATGACGTTTTTATATTTTTCATGCCTTTCATTATACGTTCTATGTAAATTTGTGAGGGTCAACTTCCCTCTTATAGGGAAACTCTCTTTCAAATACTCTTGCATCTCAACTTTCACTAATCTGTGTGAAAGTGTCTTGTTTTTTCCTAAGTTAGCATATGTGTTTAGAAATAGCATAAAACCACACTTTTAAGGTTTTATAAGGCTTTTCATCTTTTTGGGTTAATAGTTTTGATTATATATTTAAATTTTAATATGTGAAAGGCACTAAAGAATGTCACATAGTTAGGAAGATGAGGATCCTCAACCATCATTGGATGAGATGGTGTTATGCATCCCTCTAAGCATATTAGACGTGGAAACTCTACATCAAGAGAAAAATACTAAATGGAAGTAACTAGTTGTTGAAGAACCATTGCCCATCATAAATGATTCGTTGGCTAAGCCCAATCATGACACCTTTGATATTTTAGCTAAAATCTATGATAACTTGTGTTTAAAATAACAATAATAATGTATATTGTTAATGCAACCATCAAGACATAAACTAATACTTTTAATGGTTTTCGTATTAAACTTTGTGCATGTGATCTCTCTCAAATTTGCTAAGTTCCATCTACAACATGGGATGAATAAATAGTTTGTTACAACAATGAAGTGGACAGAAGTATCATCCTCATTGTGAAAGGTTTGAACTAACATTGCTATTTTTTTATAATCATGATTCTAGGCAATGCGGGTTATTTATTTTGACAACAAGGGGAGAGTTATGATAACTTTTATAACTGATTGAGGAGCCTTTTATTAAAGATATGAACAATAGTGCGAAGAAATGCTAAGTCAATTTTTTTCTAAGAACATGCCCATGGATTGTGGTGAACTTTTGCAATTTGAGACCTCTTGAGGAATACATTTTCATGCTTCAAAGGTAGGTGGGCTTCAGAGAAAACTCTTTCCAATATGAAAGACGAAAATTGTCATACTTTGTGGAAATATGAAAGAGAACTCTTTCCGATATGAAAGACGAAAATTATCATACTTTGTGTAGATATGAAAGTAGATTGAAAATATACAAGAAAGATTCAACAAATTAATTTTTCCGAAAGTCAAAAGCATATTGTTACATGACCCACTGCTTGTCAAGGTTGAACATTTAAGGTTCCAGAAAATACTGTTGGATTAAAAAAAATCTTTCTCGAAGTTCATTCAATAGAGCCTAGTTGTGTCCTATGTGAGTCTATGACTATGTCAATATTGGAGGCCATGAGTGTAATACCTCTTTGAGTCTCAACACGGCCTAGAATTAGGGGTAATGTAGAAATGAACTTCACTATGCTAGGAGTAAAGAAAGAAGAGAATGCTAAGTTTATGGACTTAAGCATTTGTTGGACTTGGGAAGTTGGAATGTATGTTGTGTCTAGAGTCCAATCCCTCCTTTTAAGCAAGATTGAATGTTTATAGGTGAAACCAACTCTGAATTATGAATTGTATTGTTACAAGAGAGGGCCAGACAAGAGAGTTTATAAAATTCCAGGCCTGTCGGGAGGTGACCGTGAGTGAGTCACCATACATGAATTGAATTACAAGTCTTGTCGGATTAAATTTGAGCGACGGATTGCAGCTGGATAGTTAATGGTAAGTACTAGGTAGTAGGTAGTGGGACAATGAAGCGTTTAAGTTTAAACTGCGTTGTGTACTACCGCACCCTGCTGGTCTCAACCAAATAAATAAGGTATTATAAATTTCTACGTTTCACTTCTGGAAGTAGACGTCGTTTTGACGGTTTGCAGGGTATATCACACGTCGAATTTGACGTGGAAATTTTTTCCACTCCCGTCAAATACGTCCAAAAACCAAAAATACGTCCTGTGGGACGTCAAATTCCAGGAATGGATGCGAGAACTTTTCTACTATATAATTTTTTAGAATAAATACCAAAAAATTCTAGGGAATGAAATATTCTAGAAAAAATATATGGATGTTGGTTAGAAATGACTAATCTGATGCTTTGAATGCCAAACAATACACTAATTACGGATGTTGGTTAGAAAACTCTAATCTGACGCTCTCAAAGCCAAACAATACACTAAAAACGAATGGAGGAGACATATTCCTAGTGTTGAACTAATGTCCGTGCTCCAACAAGCTCAAAATGAAGGGTCCAATATATGCAAAAGGGTAAAAAACATAATGATGACTACAAATAAATATAAGGAAGGAAATTGGTTGATAACACTTCATATTATTTTGTTATGCCATACACAATACACTAAGATTATATTTAAATCTTAAATTAATATTAAGTATAAAATTTATTAAATTGCATAATAATTGATAAATTCAAAATTTGTCTTTTCAATTAATATATGTGATGAGTCTCCCATAAGGTTTTTCTAACCACTCCTAGGCACATAAAGGCTATATTGAACCTAATTTTGTTCACTTAATAATACTTTCCTACCTTAATGAGTTTTTAGAAGAGTCCAAGATATTTTTCATACTTTATGTGCCTAACATGACTATTGTGTAATATTTGAATGGATTTTACACAAATTTCAAGGAGAATCGTCTAGATATATTTGTGGGGCCTACTACCTTCTACAAAATAAAACCAACACGACTTCCTAAGGATAGTAAATCCTCCTTACTATTGCTACGTGGTGATCTAGGAAACAAGATCTAGGTTTTTATTGATTTTTGGAGGGAAAGCAATCCTCCACTCAAGGAGTTTTCCTCCTATCCACTTGTACAAACAATAGGCTTGAGTAGCATAATAGGATTAGAAGAAAATTGTAGGAAAGCATGTGAATAATTCGAGAGGTTTAGATTCTAAGCATTCTTTGTAACTTTGTCATGTACAAACAACATTTTTGCTAATCGAAGTGATATTTGATTTCAGCTCTTAGTTTAGCTTTCTTCTAAGGTTTTTAAGTTTCCTTGTGTTAAGGCCCAACCTACGTGGTCAATATCCCTCTTGTATCATTTATGTTCACACATTTGTTTATGTCTACAAAATATTTATGAACATTACTTTCATGCATGTTTATTTAGATAGTTTATGAGAAATTTTTTCTTGCAGATTATCTTAACATTTGTTGATGATAGTTGTAGCACTGTTACATTAGTTAAATAGAATTTTTACTTTGAATTTTGTTCATTTCCATTACTATTTTAAATTTATTGTTCATTATGTATTATTCATTGTTTCTTACACTCTACTATATTTTGCAACTACAAGAAACACTACAACCTTGCATTTTGTTAGATTAACCCTACCACAAGTTGTTTTGATGCATTGGATAAGTGCACTTTTCAATTTTCCAACTTCTCCTTAGCATCATTGCCATCCAATATCACGTTTAGCATATTCACCTTCACATTACACTGTTTCTTGTAGAAAAATAAGGACACTTGTAGTAGTTTGCAACTCGACTTCTAAGCTTGCCCAAATTCACACGAAACACATGATTTTCCTTAATGCTCTATACATACTTACTGTCTCGATACTCGACACCTAACATACAAACAAGCTTGTAGATTGAAGCCCTAATTTCTCAATACCCAATATCTTGAAAGGCCAATGGTCGAGCTATCAAGCCACTGGGCCCTCGGGAAGAGGCTAAAGAGTGTCATTGATATTAATTAGTTGATATCTTAACATCCAAAAGCCCAACATCCACATCGTCACTATATGGTTACCACCTATACATCACCTTGGTGCCAAGTCAACCTTCCATTGCCATGTCAACATGCCACATCACTTGCCACATTGGTATGCCAAGTCATCTAGACCCACATTGGTGCCACATCATAATGAGACGTTAGCATGTCAAATCAACTGCCACACAATTGACATGCGGTATCCCCGGGTCCACATCCACTCACCACATCATTACTCTATCGTTATCAAGGTTTCTTGTTGGTGACTAGTGTCCTACTTACTAATGTCTACTACCCAATATTGTGACATTTTGATAGGTCGATGTACGAACAACTAATACATTGCATTAGTGTTGGTTGACCTTGAGGTGTCCTTAACACAGTTAGCCCGACATTTGACCTCTTGATGGACTATAGTCCCCAACCATCAAGTGAGAGTCCTTGAACCCTCTATCTCCATGAGCTAATGGATAATGTAGGATAATATGTTAATATCGAGGACATCTAACCTAGACTAGGTTAGTTGGGGCTTTTTGCACAATTAAGTGGTGAGAGCACTATTTGCCATCATTATAAACCATAGGTATATAAATGTTGTATGGGTTTAATGTGAGGATTTGCCCAACAAAAATGATTTTTGTTGGAACCTTGGACATCATCTAAAAAGAAACACTATTATCATCCTAGGGCCTACGAATGGTTATTATCATCCTAGGACCTACGAATGGTTTTTAAGGTTTAGCAATAATATAAACCATGCACATTGTACAAAACCACTTCCGAATGCCTCTATGATGAATAGTTTATAGGATGCAAATGTGTGTTTATATAATTTATAGGATGCACAGGTTAATTAATATTATATGGTTTATATTAATAAAATAAATGCGCAAATTAATAAAACTTATATGGTTTATATTAATAAAATAAATGCGCAAATTAATAAAACTGCTGGCAAATGAACATTTAAAAAATTATTATGATGAAGACTTTTCAAACATTTTTGTGGGAAAATTTAAAATTTTATGGGAAAATTTAAAATTTTGTGGGAAAATTCAATTAATAGCACTGCTGGCAAATGAACCTTTAAAAAAATATTATGAAGAAGACTTAAATTTAAAATTTTGTGGGAAATTTAAAATTTCGCTTATCTCCTTGGCTGGGCTTGGTTCGAATCGGCTGTTCTTATCTCCTTGGCTGGGCTTGGCTCGAATCGGCTGTTCTTATCTCCTTGGCTCGAAGTCCCACCGCCTGAACATTCTCTTCCAACGATTGATTAAGGTGTCGCTGTCACGGTTCACACCCAGGAGGAAAGCTTATTTTCTGAACCAGCTGGCTTATAATATTATATGATATTTGGCAAGTTGGGTTCTAAATATTTGGTATTCAACGATTTGGGAAACTTTTGAGCAGACAGATCAGTGTGCTTTGAGGAGTAATAGCCAAGACAGGTTTACCAGCTCTGCATTTACTGTTATTTTTTTCTGTGAGGCTGATCTTCCATAGTTTTTGCCTAAAACAGGTATGTGTTTTAGCTTTCTGTTTGTTTTCTTAAAAAATAGCTCTTTGAAGATAGGGTGTAGAAACTGCAGGCAAAATTTTCATGTATGTTTTAGCTTCTGGATCCTCTCCAGTGCCATTCCTGCCTCCTCTGTAGCCTCCTCTATATCCACCTCACGCACCTCCTTAGTTGTTCCTGGGGTCACCTCCTCAACTCGAAAATAATTTCTTTTGAATCATTTTTCGATTGTATGGAGGGCGCAACAGTTGTTCCTGGGGTTTTCGATTGTATGGAGGGCACAAAAGTTGTTCCTGGGGCACCTCTTCAACTCGAAAATAATTTCTTTTGAATCATTTTTCCATTGTATGGAGGGCACAACAATTTTCATTAGTATTAGTATTTGGAGGGCATTTCTCTGCCGAGGCGTACCATCCCACTTTCTTTGGTAATCAAAGAGTTTTCCCTGATCAGTTCCTGCCCTGCAATCATCTTTGACATTGCTCCCATGCCCATCATAACTAAAAATGGGCGGATGAATTCAAAGGCACCTCCACTTCCCCTGAATTCTTTATGCATTTTTTCTTTGAAACGAAATCACAATCGAAGATTTGAATGTGTACCTGTTCGGATTTGTCTTCTCAGGGATGATTAGTCCAGAGAAATTGCTGAGGAAGAGGAACATGTATTTACCCTCCCAATTTGTTTGCATACAAATTCAATAATGGCAGGCTTTTAAGGCTTCCCATGTTAGTGTTAAACAATTATACTCTGTTCTTTCCACCGGATTTTCCAAATATTGATTGCAAATTCCCAGAACTTGTTATGGTGAATTTATTGTTGTATAAACCAACACCATAACAAACAAGCTTCAAACTTCCCTTCAAATCAACACCTGCAAGATTATTATAATAACAAACAACTTAATTAGATTTGTAATCCAGGAATATAAAAACTGTGAGATCAGTGAAGAAAAACGAAAACCCAGTGCACAACTTAAAATTCTAAGATCGTTGAACAGGTACAACGTGCCAGGAAATTCACCTGTCAGTGCATTTTCCCGTGTACCCATCTGCTTGATACAGTTAGCTCAAGACTCTCGTATAGTGGCCAAGAAGTGATTACAATGATGAAGACTGCTATAGACGCTGGAAAGGCTGTGACTAGATTTCACTGAGCTGCAAGCTGGATACAGTTGGTCGAGGAACAATGAGCAGAAAAAACTGCCATAGATGCTGAAAAGACTGAGTCCAGATTTCCATTGAGTATCAATAGTAGCTTCTATGTAGATGGCCAAAAATCCCAAAATATTGGCAAAGATGTGATTAAAATGAGCACAGAGAATTGCCACAGATGCTGGAAAAACTGTATTCCGCTTAGATCTGGGACACCTTGGTTCTTTGTAACTGTATCTATTTAACTACCATGTAATGAAATATTATGTAAACCATGAAATTTAAAGTTCAAATTCGCATGAATCAGACCCACCAAAAAAATATACCTCACAACAAGTTACTTGCTTATATATAAGCTTCAACTTTCAACTTGCATGCAGATTGGGGAATCACTATTCTCCATTCTGCTTGTTTCCAGGAATGAGTCCCTCCTTGCTGTTTTCTGCTGGATCTAATCTTGCTCATAGATTTGTCAAGTTTAACTCATGATGGCTTCATAAATCTTGCCGGTGAGGCTACTTCTACACGGGTTTAGGAAGGCCAACTGACTCAAAGTGGCAATGGCTTTACGCCATGCTGTCCTTGAAGCTACATGCCCATATAACATCTGTTATTTACATAGGTGCCAATGTAATTGTGGTGTCTAGTTGAATGAATCCACAAACACTATCCCAAAATTACAGATCTGTGGTTAAAGATGAGATCGATCTAGCTGGATCCAAGCCAAAAAGATGACAGAGAATCAAGATTGGTTCAGCAAGTCAAAGGAGCTGGAATACTTCCTTTAAGGCCATTCAAAGTATGGACCCTCTCAAACTTCCAAGTTTTGCCCCTTAAAGGTGAGTAGAATTAGACAGTTCCTTTGAAATAAAACCCCACTGCGAACTAAAACTAAGGTCATTTATTCCCAGGAGCGCTTTAAGCTACACAAACTATGATGGAATTCTTTCAATGACATTTTTTTTATAAGATTCAGAGTGCACAATAACTAGAGATTGTGAAGCGATGAGGAAACGATACCTTCCAATCCTAATTTAGAGAATATTGTGGCAACCAATTCTCTGGTGTGTTGCATACACCAAATACCATTCCAAAGACATGCATTCTCTGAGTTTTCAGAGGTAAATTTGGACATCAATCAAGTTGAATCAGAAGGACAAAAGAGCCCCCACGTCTCTGATTTCTCACCCCACCCGCGTCTTTTGTTCATATGAACGGACTTGCTTTCTCCAGCATGCGTTCATTCAAAACAAAAGCAAGTTACAAGAAAACTTCCACCCAGAAGATCATATATAAAATCTTCTTAATGATCTGAATATGGCTTCTCAGAGCGACTAATAGTTGCAGCAGTTACAGTGGCTGAAGCCATGGTGGATGCCCAGAAACTTCCTGAAACATTGCGTTCTTTATTTCTTGTGTCCATAAATAGATACAGGTCTGATTAGACCTTTCTAGTGGGTGGAAATATCAAAACAGAACTGATAAGACCGATTTACTGTAGAGGGCTGAACTGGATGGCCAGTAGACTGAACGGTGTCCATAAATAGCTATCAGGTCTGATTAGACCTTTGTAGTGGGTGGAAATATGAATCCAGATCTGATAAGACTGATTTACTGTAGAGGGCTGAACTGGATGGCCACTGAACACATAAAGTCTGGTCAGGTCAAGTCTGGATGCACCAAAGAGAATTGAACTCACACCTCGAAATACTTTATGGAGTTCAACCAACTGAATTATCCATAGCACTCGGTGGTGCCTTTATTTTGCTAAATAGTTCTAGCGCACTACCTTTGCATGTTGTATATGTACTTGTATGTTTCTTTGGTAGAGATTTCTCCTCCATGAGAAAGACCGCCCCAACAATGCCTATCTGCCCTCTTAGACGGAGCAATATCTGCGTGATAGAGATTAGATCTGTAATTTTCCCATTTGACATTGAGCTCCATCAGAAGAGCCAAATTTTCAGCATGTGGCCAACTGGAAGAGGAGGAAATGACAGATTGTTGGCAGCCAATATCAGCAAGAGTGAACAGCTCATGCCCGTGAAGAAACTGGATGATTGGGGGAGGAAGAATGTGATTCCCAGCCAATCCAATGATTGCATCAAGGCCAATGCGAATTATGTCGCCACGTCTAACCATCCATATTATATATCCCTGTATCCAAGGCTTAGATTTCGTCAAGCGATTCCAAATGAAAGACACATTATTCTTAACCGGAGCCCCAACTAGGATCCAGTTTTCCAGGGTAGCATGATTGAGATATTTTTTAATGATGATTTTTTGCTAAATACCAAGGCACTTGAAGGCCCTCCATAGATTTTTGATTAGAAGTACCAGATTGAAAGTGTGAGTGTGTTTGATGCCCCAACCTCCATCAATGGGCTTGCAAATTGAGTCTAGTTTAGATAGGTGAAGCGTATTTTTGTAACCAGACCCAACCCATAAGGAATCTGCCATGGTGGAGTTGATTTTGTGAATAATTGACATTGGAAAATGAAACAAATGCATCCAGTAGACAATGATACCTTGTAGGACTACCTTTATCATGACCATCCTACTGTCTAAAGAGAGCCATCTGTTTTCCCATAACCACAGTTTATTTTCAAAATTTTGAATGAGCCAATGCAAAAACCTCTTCTCATAGTTACTGGGCTTCAGCAAAAGGCCTGACTCTAATCCCAAATAGTTCTACAATTTTTTTAGTCTCCCCATCCTCCACACAGTGGAGAAATGACAAATTGTTGGCAGTCAATATCAGCAAGAGTGAACAGCTCATGCCTGTGAAGAAACTGGATGATTGGGGGAGCAAGAGTGAACAGCTCATGCTCTAGGGTCCACTTGTTGTGCTTTCCCCTTTGTACATCTTTTTTTTCCCGGCAGTTGCCTTTGGCACCTATTCTAAATGACAACAGACAAGTGATGCTATTCTAAATGACAACAGACAAGTGATGTTTTTCATTGACAATGATCTGCCTGATTGTTGTGCACTATTCAATTTTGCAATTATCTTTAATGCCTGCACCTGTAAACTTTACTGAGATGACAACTAAATTGATTATATAGCTGTTTGTCTGAGTGCCTGTATTTCTGAACTTTACTTTGCTGGTAACTGTAGTAATGCTAGAGCTGTTGCCTTCTTGCCCGTGCTTTTCAGCTTTGTTTGGACAATAACATTACTACATTAATAGCTAGTTTGTAAACTGAGTCCGTCTTAAAGGAATTCATAATAGATCAAATCATGGTGCTGGTGCTAAAAATGCTTTGTTTGAGCATTTCTCTAATTTGTCTGCACAGGATGAGTGAAATGCTGACTGGAGAGCACGTGTGGATATTAGCCTTGGTCTAAGGCTGCAAATTCTGCTTTGATTTTTCATTCACACTCTATCTAGTACTAGAGGCATGGTTGGTTGGGGTCATGTATTGAGCTTGGACCCCACACCAACACAAGAGGATATATTTTTATACTTGAAGCCCTTCTTTTTCCTAGTCAATCCAATTCCGGAGTGATCCAGATTAATAAAAGTCTTTTTTTTTCCTGAAAGAAGGCCCTTTGGACTGTTAGCAGCTCAAGACCCAACAATTCATCATTATTAAGGTTTTCCACATCTGTATCTATTGAGATAGGGGAAGTATCCATTTCTGTATTTTTATATAAGGGAGGAGATGAAGCCGAAGACCTCAGGTCTGGATATAGATTGGAATATTTGCCTTTGGAAATGTGTCAGTGTTGACTTGCCATATGAATGATATAATCTACATTATTCTCCATTATGCTATGTCTATGTGGCACCGATTGGGAGTCCATTCCAAGGATTATCTTTCCAAGAGCCATTTGACTAGTGTCCTTTATTCTGCAATTATGGATGGGAGCTTATTGGGCTTCAGCAAAAGGCCTGACTCTAATCCCAAATAGTTCTACAATTCTTTTAGTCTCCCCATCCTCCACACAGTGGAGAAATGACAGATTGTTGGCAGCCAATATTAGCAAGAGTGAACAGCTCATGCTTGTGAAGAAACTGGATGATTGGGGGAGCAAGAGTGAATAGCTCATGCTCTATTGCTTCGTAGTATTCATTGGAGGTGCCCAGATCAATGGATGGATAACGAGTTGCTTCAATGGTTTCATAAAATCATGTATTGAGCTTGGACCCCACACCAACACAAGAGGATATAATTTTATACTTGATGCCTTCTTTTTCCTAGTCAATCCAATTCCGGGGTAATCCAGATTAATAAACGTCTTTTTTTCCTGAAAGAAGGCCCTTTTGATTGTTAGCAGCTCAAGATCCAACGATTCATCATTATTTAGGTTTTCCACATCTGTATCTATATTGAGATAGGGGAAGTATCCATTTCTGTATTTTTATATAAGGGAGGAGATGAAGCCGAAGACCTTAGGTCTAGATATGGATTGGAATATTTGCCTTTGGAAATGTGTCAGTGTTGACCTGCCATATGAATGATAATATAATCTACATTATTCTCCATTATGCTATGTCTATGTGGCACTGATTGGGAGTCCATTCCAAGGATTATCTTTCCAAGAGCCATTTGACTAGTGTCCTTTATTATGCAATTATGGATAGGAGCCTCCTTAAGCACAAACATATGCAGTTCATTTGAGGGCTCCCGAGGGGTGTGTTCCATATTATATAAAGTAGGAACCTGATTGAAACCAGGAGCCATTCCATTCCTTTTGATACTATCCCCACAAAATCTGAGTGAACGTTCTGGTATTAGATGTCTGGTATTATGGCACCCCAAACATCTAATTGGGATTACCTAGTAATCCACTTGTTGTGTGGTTGAGTGAGGACCGTAGAAGATGTCAAGGCTTTCTAGCATACCTCCTTTGTAATCGAATTCAATAAAAAACTAGGCAACCCGTTTGTCCAGTGCTTAAGATACTGGCCCATTGTAACATATACCTCAACGAGTTAAAACTCAATCCAGGGACCATTGAAGACTTAGATCCAGCATTCAGTATTGTAATGAGAATATATGAAAGACACCAATCTTATCTATGCATTCATAAGAAACATGTGATAAACACCTTTGGCAACGGGCCTTTAGTTTTTACTAGAGATGCATGAGAATATATGAAATACACCAACCTTATCTTATGCATTCATAAGCAACATCTGACAAACACATTTGGCATCTAGCCTTTAGTTTTTACCAAAGATGCATGAAGCATTATATAAACACAATGCAATCTTTTGGGAAGTTCATTCAAATATGGAACACTACTATGGAAGCCAAGTCAAGCATTGATTTTATACCTTGCATGCACATTTCATGGATTGTTGTAGTAGTGATATAAAAATGGACTAGGTCAGTTATATTATATATGTCAAAGATAGTTTAACTCGAAGTATGAAACTGCCATTTAAGCTATAAACCTGACTAAATGGTCCAAACTTGAAACTGTGACCCTTCCTTGAAAATTGCATGGGCTACCAATTAATCATTGTTAAATGTTTTTAGATTCAATACGAGAGTAATCTTATGGAGGAGCTAGTGGGTTTGGAAAGTCACCATAGAACAAAGGCTAGTGGGTTAATCTCCTAAAACAAGGTGTTAACA
>APFE030458872.1:0-14124 GCA_000404065.3 Pinus taeda
AAATAAATTTAATTTTATAAAATATCATTATAAAATACCTCGAGATGTTATAAAGAATGTACGAAATGATATTGCGGAGGGAAGACTTTGACAGTTGTATTTTTCTTAAATGAGGTTATAGGTGAAAGATTGAAGGAAGGGGAGGCTAGGAAAACACTCGAAATATACCCCATACAGGTAAAAATGAAGATACATATTTTAGAAATAAATTTAAAAAACAAATCATTCCAATGTTATAAAGATATTTTCTCCTTGTGAAATAGTTTTACACAGATACAAATGAAATTTTTAGAGAGTAGACAAATGAATCTTTTTCATTTCCAGTGAAAATGAGATCTTTGTCATTTACAAGAATCTTTGTATTTCCATGTAGCTTTTGAATTTTTTCCATAAATACAGTAGCAGTTGTAATAGCTTTAAAAGGATGAGATAATGCACAAAATTTTATAGAATTGGTAAGTCTATCAACTACCACCATGATGACACTCTTTCCTTAATACTTGGGTAAACCTGCGATAAAATCCATTGAGACTTCCTCCTAACATTGAATGGGAATGGAAGAAGGTTGTAACAAACCGAGGGACTTAATTCTCCTTAGATAAGGTTTCTATTGCTTTAGTCCATGTAGTATTGCCAACACCTCACGATATATTTACATGGTGATGGGGTAGTCACAATAAATGATTTTTTTGAATTGATATCCAATGTATTATTTTTAGATCTTTATATTTATTAAAAAAGACTTCAAATTATTTTTAATTTTGATAATTAACTCAAAGTAAATTATAAATTTTAGGGATTTAAGTGGATTTAGATATGGCTCACAAATGAAAAATTATATAATTTAAGATAAATGTTTTTTTTTTTAAATTATTCTAACTGATAAAGAAATATTAACAAAGTTGTGATATATTGTAAATTTATGATTTTAAAGCATAACTTTAAAGAGATTAACCATGACGAATCAACTTATATTTAAGTAAACTCATGGATATCATCAAGTGATTATGAATAATGATGGGTAATATTATAAATTTACAATCAAATAACTAAATAAGCATAGGAAAACTATACAAAATGAAAAACTATATAATCAAATAACTAAATAAACATATGAAAACTATATAAAATGGAAAACTATACAATTTAAAATAGATGCTTTTTAAAAGTGATAAAGAAATTTTATCAAAGTTTTGATATATTGTAAATTAATATTATAAATTTACAATCAAATAGCCAAATAAACATATGAAAACAATATAAAATGCCATGTAGCAATACAATTTATATCATAAAGAATTTTAATGATGTGGCATTAGTGATTGTCTAGCTCTTTATAAATTAGTATTTCAGTAATCAATGTTATCAACATAAAATTAGTATTTCAGTAATCAATGTTATCAACATACACTAGAGCCCTATAATATATCAATATATCAATAAAATTTCTGGTAGTGAAATCTATCAAGCCTAATAAAATGTGTAGGAATTGTTTTTAGTTATATTACGATTACTCTCTCTTCAAATCTTTTTTAACATATTAATATTTTATACATGTGAAAGTAATTCATCTTTTGTTATTTATATTAAAAACACTTTCTAGTTTTTTTAAGATATCAATTTTTTTTTATAGATGAAGTTTGTAATATATTTTCAAAAATATTAATAGAAAAAAGAAAATTTATCTATAAGATATAATTGAATTTTGAAAAATAAGTGGTGTTGCATATTCTTTTTAGAAAATGAAAAAAAGGCCACACTACAATTGAATTGGCAATCTCTATATCTTGAGATATTAAGTAAGAAAATGAGATTCAAAGTTCAAATCCCCATTAGTCAAGTCAGAAAATATATATATAAAGCCTATAATACAACTTAATCAATTAAAATAGCATAATTAACATCGAAATAAATTTTCACTATCTACCCAATAATACAAATAATTACACCTAGATGCAGGTTTCATGATGCAATTAATGACGATTAGATTGAAGGACAACAAGCAACTTGGCCACATGGCCACCCGTGTCCCCTTCGAGTCCAATTTATGGCAAATAACTGTCAACTTGCAGGCAACATTACTCTGGTGCTCAAGTCGAGAAATCTACAACATGCATAGGGCTATGGCCTCCTCAAGCCATAATACATCCTTCCCTCCCCTGATAAACTACTCATGCCTCCCTCAAGCCGCGGACCTGAGCTCTCACACCATCACTGGCATCCTCTGTGTTTTGTTTTTTATCATTCCTTCTAGCATGGTCTGCTTGCTTGTGCTGGCATTTTTATGTTAAAACTTGAGACCTCTACGTGGGCTTTTTCTAGTGCTCACACGAACTGGTTTCCCATTGTTGGGCAGTTGCATTATGACTGTGATATTTTTTTACAAAAATCTGTTCAGCATCGCAGAGGCCGAAGCCTCACTATATTTTTATTTTGTTTAATATCAATAGAATAGTATTACTTAGAAAAAATAATACTACAAATAATAAAATTAAAATTCTATAAATCTTGTACTAAAATAAACATAACTATTTAAGTCAATTGAACTCAATTCAAGTGATAAGGTTCACAATTTGTGTCCCAAGTATATATCGTAACTTCAGTCTCAAAAACATATTAGCCCTTGTGACATAATTTCACTCTACTTTTTCTATGATATAGCATATAACTAAAAATAAATTACATATAACTATATTATGAAAAACATATCACATATCAAAAAATTAATAACCATAATTTCACTCTTCTTTCTCAATAACATAATATATAACTAAAAATAAATTAGATATAACTATATTACGAAAAACATGTCACATTACATTTTTAAGTGTTATCAAAAATTAATAATCATAATTTCACTTTACTTTCTCTATAACATAACATATAACTAAAAATAAATTACATATAACTATGTTACGAAAAACATGTCACATTACATTTTAAGTGTTATCACTATAACATTACCACATACATCGTCTTTGAATGCCATGCAAAGAGTCATCATAACAGATCATTCAATTAGGATTTCTCACGCTTTCTATTGAGTATTTCTAAACCTCTAGAATCTATATCTAGGGTAATAAGACATTTTTCATGGGGCTTTCATGATTGGATTTCATTTCATTTCCTAGTGAGAAAGGTATCAAAAATGTTTAATAAAAATAATCGTGCCAAGAAAAAGAAAATTTAACCTTCGAAAACGTTAATTACAACAACGTTAATAATGAAATAAAAAAACTATATGAATACCTAAACTGCATTTTTATGGAATAATTCATGACAACGGCACATGATATGGTTTTTCAGCAATGTAACAATTCGCACCACTTCATTACCGGAGATTCGCCCAGGGTAAAACGGTAGAAAGCCCATATTTACAATTCCCTAGCAGACTAAACTGCCAATGCTACACAAATTTCGCCTGTAAATCCTATGGAAACTCCTGGATTATGTGAAGTTAGTGATGAGAAAGACCACAGAGATTTAAAAAGATGAAGGCATTGAGGCTATCTAGCTCTGAAATTGGGCCCTGCATAGAGGGCATTCGAGCTTAACAAAAAACCACTGGCCAATGCACTTCGGATGAAAAAGGTGATTGCAAGGCAGTCGACTTGCATTTTGTCCAGCAACGAGCCTATCATGACAAATGACACATATCAATATCTCGCCCTCACCATCATCCATTCCAATGGATTGCGCAGGAATGGTGAGGGTTTGGGAAGATTCAACAGCCGCAAGAGCAGCGGTTGCGGGATAACGGTGATGGAGAGCAAGGTATCGCTGTCGAAAATGAGGATGAAGATCAAAATATTCAACTCTTACTTCTATACAATTACTGTCGTCGTTTTCCAAGAGTTGAAGTACCCGACGATAATTTGGAAAGGTGTCACTCCATACAACTTGTTGGCTGCACACATTTCCGTCTGGCCGACTCCAATCTATGATCATTCGCAACAAAACAATGTTCATGTTTTCAGCCATTGCAGCCTTCATATTCGTTTGGCCACTGTAGTTGGGAGGACGCCATTCATAGATGGCCTTCTGTCCAATGTCATCTAATCGACGTACGGACACATTATCCCAAACATTCTCCAATTCCCACACAAATCTGTTCTCTGTTTCAATCCTTCTAAACACCACACTAGATACCAAGTGTTGTTGCTGAACATCACTTGCATTTAATTCCATGGATGCCGATTGTTCATCTGAAACCACGTAACTTTCCCATACCGTCTCGTTCCCGCTCACCTGACCACTAATTCTCTGAAAGATTTCTTTCACAATTTTGATATATCTTCCATTTCTTGATTCGTCCATCCTGTCGCTTTCGGAAAGATATGTCGCAGAAGTTTCTGAACGTACCGCGGAGAAACACTGAAGATGATACCGCGATCACACAGCTTTCCTCATATCATTTTAAAGTTAATATACTTTACCATGACATTAGTTATGGTTATGGCAGGCCGACACAAAAAGTTTTTGCGTTTTTCTTTTTAATTTGGAAAAATGTTCTAGTTTTTATTTCACCTTCTAAAAGCATACACAATTATATTTTTCCACATGTTTCTTTAATTCTATTTTTTTCCATATTCAAAGTTTTATCAACAATTATATTTTTCTACATGCTTCTTTAATTATATTTTTTTTCCATATTCAATGTTTTATCATCAATTTTAACAATCTAATACATTCAAAATAGAAATAAAACATCTAAGAATGTATTTTCATAATTTTATATATAACATTAGTATTTAAAAATAAAATAAATACTATAATCAAAATTGATAAAGAATAAGTTTTGATTAAGTGTAGCAAAGATCACAAATATGATATTTTTCTTTCCCATTATTTTATTGAAAAAGAAAGTAGTAATATTGTAAAATGTTTCATTTTTTTTTAGTTTTTGTATTTAATGTTAATCAAAATTTTAGTTTTGCATAGAACATCAATTTTCATATTTCTCTTTTTGGACCTATGATCTTGGAAAAACACAATCAAATATTTGACTTCAGCTAGGAAAAAGTTTACCAATAGTTTTTGACATATTTATTTATCATTCATTCATTTTATGACAATATTTCTATAAATTGTTAGTTCTTTGTTCATTTCTCATAGACAATACTAATTCAAATGTCATCAATTCGACACAATTACTTGATCCCTATCCCATCCTTGTCCTAAAATTGATGGACTCATTGTGTCCTAAAATTGATGGATTGATTATATCTAAAAGATACAACCCTCTCTCTCCACATATTCGAGATCCCATTATCATGAACTATCAAAAATATTTATGGAAGCGCCTTATCAATTAGTTTTTAACCACTACCCTTAGACAAATTTTCTCTTTACAATGTACGAAATTTCTTTATAGGTTAAGGTCATCCATATCACCCATGGAAATGTTAATGGGAGAGCATTAAAATTGTTTACTTGTCTATTTCCATGGGGCTTCACTTACAGAGCAATACCATACCACGTGGGTTCATATTGGGGGATATATATTGAGGAAAATTTGACTTAATATATTGGGGGATATATAGGGTGTAATGGGTTTTTATATTGGCAAGTATAAAAAATGGAATTCAAAGTTAATGAAAAATTATAGAGGGGTATAAAAAATGTTAATGAAAAAATGGATACCTACAATATCTAGTCAAAGTAGGGGTTTTTTAAATTAGGGAGGTGTATTGGGTTCATATTGCTAGGGGTTAAATAATGTTATTTTTAGAGGTATTTTCCTATATATAGTCAGATTAGGGGTATTCTTTAATATGCCATGAATGCACGCGATATGTTAGAGGTTGATTGAGTGAATCCCCCTGTGTATTTCATACTCAATTCTTGAAACTTACATAAATAAAATCCACTAGAAAAATATGTTTTAATCTTGTTATGACCTCCACTTCAAGCACACTTATTTAGAACATTGACAATGCATGAAAAAATTACTATTTTTCTTGTGAATGAGTCTATAATGAGCACATGTGTGGTGTTCCTCCCAATTCCTCTTCTATAATTTTTCCAAAGTTAATAATTTGTTCATTAATAAACACTACATAAATAAATATTCTTTAGGAAATTTCAAATTCCAATGATATTATTACCACCATTGAAGTTATAACCTTCATCCTTTTATGCTTAAAAAAATATATCGAATCTTGGGCATGTAAACGCCCAAAGGCTAAAAATATCACTCTAGTTCATCTTGATTTTCCTCAGTTCACACATGATTCCCTTCTAAACATGATCAAAAAACATTCTATGAAACTACTTCATTGCCTATTAAGCATATCTTATCAATCATAAGTCATTCCTGCCTCCACATTTAAATTGTAGGTGGATTTAGAATATTGGAAAGCATGCAAAAACCTACTTTACTTAGTTATTAGATTAGTTTTGGTTCGATTAGGCAATATCTTCTTTCCTTGACCCATGCATCCTCCCTTATCTAAAAAAAAGTCACCACACCTACCTTCCAAGCTAGAGCCTACCTTGCCTCCCCCCTCCCCCCATCAAAGGAAAATCCTTCAGAATTGTCTCCCACATCACTAAACTATTATGCTGAGATTTTTCAATAGCACTTATCCAATATTCCATTGAATGTGGATAAATATATTTTTGAATCACTAATTAACACCACAATTCTTCACCTTGAAAAATCCTCCAAACACTCTTCAATGCAAAATATGCTTGAGAAAAGAAAAATACTCTCAAGTACCGTCCTCCCAACTTGTTATAGCTATAAATCTTCCCATTTTTACCCCATGAAGGTAACCCTTTTTTGGGTTGATCTATAAGGCTTTATATTACTTTCTAATATTATTTTAAACTTAATATACTTACCATGGTCTTTTTTTTGGCCAACAAAACGCGATTTTTTTTTTTTTTTTTGTACTTCAGCAAAATATTCTGATTTTATTTTACTTCGTAAATTGTAAAATAATATATTTTCCTACATGTTTTTTTAAATATCTTTTTTTTTTCAAAATTTACATTAGTTTTAAGAATCTAATACATTTTCAAAATAAAAAATTAAGAAACAAGAATGTATTTTCATATTGAGATATAACTCTAATATTTAAAATAAAATAAATAGTATAATCATAATTTATAAAGAATAACTTTTGATTAAGTGTAAAAAAGATCCCGAAGAGGATATCTTTCCTTCTTACCAGTACATCATGCAAAAAAAGAAAATAGCAACATTCCAAAATGTTTTACTTTTTACTTTTTGTATGGAATGTTGATAAAAAATCTAGTTTTGCATAAAACATCATCTTTCATATTTTTCTCCTTGGACATATGATGTTTGGAAAACACAATCAAATGTTTGACTTCATCCAAGAAATAATTTATTAACACTTTGTGACATAAGTATTTATCATTTACTTATTTTATGATAATACAACTTATTAGCACAACCACATTAATAGATGTGATTGATATATGTCGATAGGTGCCAATGGATATGTATTTAATATCGATATAATTATTGATATTAATAGATATATGAATATAATAATAATTATATTATAAAATATTTATTAACAGTGTACTAAAATACGATAATAATTATAACAATTCTAAAGAGAATTTATAATAATTATTATAATATTATAAATGATTATAATATATTAATAATAATATAATAATATTATCAATAATATAATATATCTGATATTATTAAGGAAAGGGATTATTAATATTATAATAAACCTAAATTAAATTATTATTCATAATTTTCAAATAAGTCCAAATGTTTGGCTTCCTGGAAATTTCCTCTCTATATAAACCGCCCCTTCAGTTTCTTTCTTGCAACGCTTTTCGACTTGCATTTGGAAATAAGCAGGGGACCCAATAAGAGGCCAACAATGATACCCCAATCATCCAACTTTGTGTCGATGATTATATCTAGCAAGCCCTCTAAATTTCAATCCATGAAGGTTGGTAAGCACCCTAAATATGTTTTCTAATGTTGTCATTTATGATCCTTCTATCTTTCAATGCTCTACACTGAAGTTATCGCTTGTTTTAATATTAGTCTTTTGGTGTATTTTTATTTGATGTGCAATCAAGATTGGAAAAATGTTTCATGGATTTCATTTAGCATTGGGGTATTGGAAATGAAGGCTTTCGTCTATCTTTTCTTGAAAGTTTCCGGTTATGATACAGTAACTACATAATTTTTTTCTTTTGTTATTTGATATTCATTGAAGATACCTTAAAATGGAACATAATATGAAATCGTGGAATATTATTTTGGGTTCTTCAATGTGTTGTTTTCCATCCATGTGATTGAAATGGATGGGAAGTCCTTGAGTTCATATTACTTTACCTTCTCAAATATATCAGAAATGAATCATTAGGATTCAGGGTTGTCCAAGAAGAGGGAAAGAAAATCCTAGGATTTTTCTTCTTGAATTTTGCATGAGACTATTCTTTTTTCTTTCCATTTTTTTGCTTGTTACCTAACTTTTTTGTACCTTATTACCAATAATTTTTAGCTTGGGATGCTTGGGCAGAAAGCGAACTCTATGCTTATTAGGAACTACTTTCTCAAGGTATCAGCATAAGGTTTTGAAGTTGCCTCAACCTACATACCCAATAACAGGTATTCCTTCAAATGTTGCATTAGTGAAATCAAGTTTATGGATTCCTTTTTAATTATTCTGACAATTTTACACTATTCACACACTCATTTTATTCTATTTTACTATTTCTTGTAAATGTTAACACCAAGAAAAGAAAAAAAAGTCCTAAGCTGAATATATATTTAAGAAATATATGAAAATAAGAGATCCTTTTTCGCATACTCTGACAGTTGCTCGTTGAACTAATTTTTAGCAGTGAGCTCTGCATAAATTAGAAATACTTGGTCGATAAAACTAGAAGACCCAAATACATATACGGATATGGATGATAATGCATCAGAGTCTGAGAATCCAGTGAGGAAACCGTTGTCTCAAAGAACACAAGGTGACCGGAGTGGATGAAGCATCAAAGATGCCCAAAGCATAAAAAAGCGAGAGGAGAGTGGGAATTCTAAGGAGATATGTGACAAGTACATCTCTCTTTCAAGTGGTCGACCAAAATATTCAGATCCCACTAAATGAGAATGATTTGAACTATACCTAAATATAGAAATAGATGACAATGCCTTAGAGTCTAAGAGGCAAATGAGGAAACAAATGTGTCAAACTACTTTGGTAGCCTAGTTTCAAGAAATCAATGAGGTCGAAGTGGATGGAGCATCAAAGGTCCCCAAAACATTAAAAAAGAGTCAGAAGAGTGGGAATTATGAGGTGAAAGGTAACAACTCTAGTTCTCCATCAAGTGATCGTCTAGAATGTTCATCGCCCTCCAAAGTAAAGGAGGAATATCGAGTATTGTAGTGTGATTATTTGATTCTATAGGAGGAACATAACTCTCTTGACGGATGAGGCGATAGATGTAGAAAGGGACATCAAAATGATGGAAGAAGAGAAACACACACTTTTGGATAAGAAAAAAAATCCTGACTTCCATCACCATTATTTTAAGGTTGCTCTCCCTTCCGACAAGACTTTTGCAAGTTTCCCTGCAACATTACAAATGCCAAGCGACCACGACGACACCTGTTGCATAAATGTCGATGATGGCGGTTAGACCGCAAGATGGTGGTTGTTGTTTGTTGACTTTCTCCACCAACTTTACCTGACCATCTCCACCATAAATATAGGTTAAGAAGAAATTATATTCTTTAAAAAATAAATTTGGGTCATCCTTTCAAAATTCAACAAATCTCCTTCCACCTAAAATTCATATATATATAATATATATAATATATATATATATATATTAGTGAATAAATTGTTAATTTCTTTTCATTTATCATGGACAGTACTATTTTAATTGGCATCAATCTTCACAATTACATGATCCCTATCCTATTCTTGTCTTAAAATTAATCAAGAAATTATAAAAATAGAATCATCTCAGTCCACATACTTGAGATCTCATCATGATGTCCTATCAAAAAAGTTTTGTTTTTAACCCCTACTATCAAATTCCTTTTACAATGTAGGAAATTGCACTATATTTTGATCCAATTGGATACAAATTTTACTGCAGAAATGTACTTTTCTTAAAAGAATGAAAGGTTTATGGCCATCCATGTCCCCCATTCCACTGTTAATGGAACAACATTAGAATGTTTTGTTTCTGTATTCCTTGCTCAATTCCTACGTATGTTGAGTCCATTGGCTACAAAATTCATTCTAAAAATGCAATTTTATTTAAAAATTAAAGTGCCCTTCATGGCCATTTGTGTCACCCATGGCAATGTTAATGGAAGAGCCATAAAATTCTTTGTTTGCATATTCCCTAATCAATTCCTAAAATGTACATCAATAGAATCAACTAGGAAAAACATCTTTTAATCTTGTTATGACCTTTAATAAATACTACATAAACAACTATTTTTAGCACATTTCAAATTCCAAAGATAATATTACCACCATTGAAGTTTTCTCCTTCCTTGTTTTATGTTTTGAATCAAATATCAAAACATGGGCATGTAAACCCCCAAAGGAAAAAAAGAAAATTGTAGTTTGCCTTGCTTTTCCTAAATTCAAACATTGCTCCTCTCTAAAAATGATTAAAACTAATTATATGAAACTACTTCATTGCCTATTAAGCATGTTTTATTTATCATAAGCCATCCCTGCCTCCACATTTAAATTGTAGGTAGGTTTAAAATGTCGGAAATCATGCAAAATAATATGTCCCTTTGTTATTGAATTATTCGTGGTTCATTTAGGTGGTCGATTACACTCCCAATGATGCATCCTCCCTGATATGAACGAAAGTTGCCACACCCACCCTCCAAGCTAGTGATTACCTTCCCCCCATCAAAGGATAATACCTCACAATGGTCTTATACATCACTAAAATATTATGCTTATATTTGTTAATATCCCTTATATAATATTCCATAGAATATGGATAAATACATTTTTCAATCACCATATAAAAACACAATTCTTCACCTAGAAAAATCCTCCAAATACTCCCCAATGAAAAAATATTTTGAGAAAATAATAATGCTCTCAAGATTCCATCCTCAAAACTTTTGTATAACTAACCTCTCCCATTTTACCCATGAAGTCACTTTTTATGGGTTGATCCTCTTTGTTGTAACATTTTCTGACACCCTTCAAAGTTACAATTTTTCTTTTTCAAAAATTACCAGTTTATTCCTTGGCCAAAACATCTAGCATATATAGATTTGAAGAGGAAAATAGTTCCTATATATTTTTTTGTGCCATTTTTAGTTTTGAAATTAAATAAATTTAATTTTATAAAATTGTATTATTATATATATTTTATAAAATTATTCATTGAATTTATTAATACCTTTTAATTTTAAAAAAATTATCGGGCCAAACCCAATTTCCAAATCCATGTTATATACGTTAGCCAACAATAAAAACTCACAGGTAAAATACAACCTATGTACCCACCCCGCATTTCACACATTAAAATATCATTATATAAAATACCTCAATATGCTATAAAGTATGTACGAAAGGGGATTTTGGAGGGAAGACGTTTATAGTCATATTTGTCTTAGATAAGCTTACAGGTGAAATATTGAAGGAAGGGGAGGTGAGGTAATCACTTGGAATATATCCTCATAAAGGTAAAAAAGAAGATACATATTTTATGAGTACATTTAAAAACAAATCATTCGAATGTTATAAATATATTTGCTCACTGTGAAATAATTTTACAGAGGTGAAAATGAAATTTTAGAGAGCATACAAATGAATCTCTTTTTTGCTACGGTATAAGGAGAAAAATAATTATAAAGAGACAAAATGTAAGTGAAGAGAAAAATTGGATTTAATTTCTTATCCAAAATTTTTACAGAAGTAAAAAATGGGAAGATGAGAAGATATTATCATAATTTACCAAACATGGCTAGAGACATGGTTTTCAAAACCATGGGAAGCAAAATAGTAGATGGTTTCTAGAGAAAAATGAGAAATATTTATGAAGTTTTATGCATTCATAAGTGTACCAAAAGTGACAAAAACTAAATTGAAAATAAAGAATGGTTTTGGATAAATATTTGTAAATGTCATTTATGAAATTCCTAAACAAATAAATTCTATAATGGAGAAGTATTACAGGACATGATTTTCAAAACCATGGATGGGTTTACAAGTAATATTTTAGGATTTGATTTATGAAATTCATGAGGAAAGGAACAATTTTACAGGTCAAAAGAAGACATGGATTTCAAACAATGAATGGTTTTACAGGATAAAATCATTTGAGGAAATATTTTGAGTTTTCATTATATGGAATTCATGGAAATATGGAAATATGATTTTAAAAATTCTTGGGAAATATTTTTATCAAAATATCTTATTGCAAAAAATTTAAGATTTCTATTTTTGAAAACAAACGAGTGACAAAAAAATCAATGATTTCCAAATGATTTTCAAATTTCTCGACAATGGAGGATGATTAAGATAATTGAATTATCAAAGAATTTTATCAAGGAACGGTGAATTAATCAATTCTATAAAAAGGGGTCAGTGAACCAAATTATGGGCATATTAAATAATTTTTAGGGAGCATCTTCAACAACCTCCATACTCTGAGGTAAAAGATCAATAGGTAGAATATTAAGGAAGATTTGTGACAAAAAATGAGCATTTAGTTTCAAGAATAAAGACAATCAATCAACAATCAGTGAGCCAATTTCCTTATTTGAGGGAATAATATCAGCATTCAAGTAATCATTTCCAAATTTTACAGGGTAGAATCTTAAACAAATTTAGATTTATTAGTAGAAGAATCATAAACTAAAGGATCCCTCCAAGATTTAAAGGCAGAAGCCTTTCTGCCATTTCCATATTTTCTGCAACATATTGTATTTTTAATTTATTTGATAGGATTTGTTTCCTATAGAATAGTGAAGTTTGAGGAAGATATTTTCCTATATAATGTTTCATTCTCATTGTAAAAGGGTTCCAAATTTTCTGCAACATATTGTATTTTTAATTTATTTGATAGGATTTGTTTCCTATATAATAGTGACAGTTTGAGGAAGATGTTTTACTATATAATGTTTCATTTTCATTGTAAAAGGGTTGGATTTTGATGGAAAAACCAAACCATTTTTATAAATACTTTTGTCGCAGGAATTTTAATTGAATTGTTCTGGCTTTAGTTTCATGGCAAAAAATATTTCTTATACATGTCTTTCCCTATTATTCGATAATCTATTTCTGTATATGTTCAAGGTAACATAGGATTTATGGCAAGGTTAGGTTTTATCAACCTCCCTGACAACTCACTGCAAATTTATCATCTACACTACAATTAGCTAATTGAGAAATCTGTTTAAATTAGCTCCTCTGCATCATTTCGTCTTCTGTCATCTCTTGAATGTATATCTGTTGGGATGTAGAATTCTTCTACACACATCTACTATATTTGATTTATTAAGTATTTAATATGAATACTTAATTATCTGATTTCTCTTATATTCCTCCATAAAAAATTTAAGGTATGTTTTCTATCAGAATTTGAAGTTGGCACTTTGATTAAATTTCAGCAAGGAAGGCCTTTATGTATGCGTAGACATTGGATATTCATCAGGAAGCACCTACAACAAATCATAGATCTCAAAATTTTTCTTCAAAGGTTGTTGTCCAATGACAGTTAACATCATTAAAAAAGCCTTGTAACACTTGAGGGAGCCCGCTCTGATTCGAGGACCACTAGGGGTGATTTTAGGGGCGAATGTTCTTCCTTTGGTGAAATTAAGGGGTTTTAAATTTTTAGTGGGCGAATATTTTGTATCATAGTACATTTTTAGAAATCACTTCAAATAGCCCACCTTATTTTAAGGGAGAGGGTAAAAAAGGTAAATTTAGCCCTTGAAATTAGGAGTTACAACCTTCCATTCGCCCATTTTCAAGAATAGGTTTTATTTAAGTGAATCCCATGGGCCAAAGGCCCAAATACCATATTTATAAAAGAGGTATTGTAAATTAATAAAAATATAAATAAATGAGAGGTACGGTAAATAAATAAAGCATTTTTTATATTTACTCCATAAGTCAC
>APFE030458875.1:0-14007 GCA_000404065.3 Pinus taeda
CCTAGATGATGAGGGAAGAGTCATTTTAGAACCAGAAGGTATTTTGTCTACTAGAGAAAGAAAGCTTCGTTATCGTACTATCAAGGAATATCTGATCAAGTGGAAGGACTTGCTCGAAGAAGAAGCTTCTTGGGAGAATGAAGCATTTTGTCAACAACATTCGTCGTTACGTATGCTTTGAGGACAAAGCATTTTTTCGAGAGGAAGGCAATGTTATGAAAAAAATAGTTAATATTAGGTTTATTATTTAATTTAGGTTTAGTTAGGCGAAAGGGCACGATCATAAGATCATGCCCTTTCCCAGAGGGTGTCCATGGCGGTATTTAAGCCAAGAGCCCCATTGTAATCAGACATCATCTATCTATTCATTTATTAATAAAGTATTTTTATATATATTTCTGTTATCCAGAAGTTTTTATGCTCCACCTGCTTTGATCTAATGCAACTATGTCGGAGTTTGAGCTCCTATCACTCTTTTTCCCTCTGAAGCCTTGGTAACTTGTCTTACCTTTGCTGATTTTGAGTGCAATTGCTCATATTGGGTTGCCTTTCAAGTTGTTGGTTTGGTTGCTTTGACCTCTAGAACTGCTCCATCTAAATTTCTTTCCATGGCCGCAACTTGTCAACCCTGATTTCTTGGTAAGGAGGCATTATGAGCACTAGCAACATTCCATAAAGTCAATTTGTTTCCCTTCTTGATTTGGCAATAGGATTCCAAATTCTCATAATACTTTTCAGACAGTCTAGGTGTAGAAAATCCATGAAATTCTGATCTGCTAGTATGAATTATGAACAATCTGAAAACTAATTTTCTTTTCATGCAGAAACATAATTTCTCTACCAAATAGCAGCGGAATAGAACAGAAATAATTGCACAAAATTCACACAATAGACAACACAATTTTCTAGGGGAACCCAACTGGTAAAACCCTTGCTTGCTTGGGAATTTTATTGAGAAAAACTGAGCAATAGATCTCTTACAAATAACCCTGCTTCAATAGAGAATACAATCTGATCTCTCAGCCTTAATCTAGGCTTGAAACAATCTGCAAGATGCTGATCTTCCTCCTCCTGGTATGTGCACTAGATGCTCCTATTTCCTAGTGCAAATCCTTAGGAAATAGGCCCCTATTTCCTAGCGCTGGTTGAGCTCCTATTAAATAGGGATTTCCCCTATTTCTGTGTTCACTTCCAAGAATAAGTTCTCTCCACAGTAATTCGCATAAGAAGAAACTCCACAAGCTCTCTTGCTCACAAACTCATGCTCAAGAATAATGAATAACAAGTGTGCCTTCAATCTCCTTATAAGCACGATTTGGCTATTGTTAGTGAGTTTTCTAAATTAGGCGCTGAACTGGAGCTTTTCTAGTTAACAAAAATCAACACACTTAGTTAATTGGATCCTCCCAAAATTGAGGAGGCTAACTCCACTTAAGCATTCAGTTCTCAATTTAACTCACACTAGAGGACAGATAACTCGGTCCTCCACAAACTCGCACTAGTCAAACTGCTTCTTGAACTCGTCCTCATCAATGGAACTTGTGCATGATTAAGAAGATCACAAATTCGATTCCTTGAATTAAGGCACAAATCAAGGAATCCATTCCTTCGCTACTTTTCAACACTAGACTCTAGAGACTTCAAATGGGAAGCACTAGCTTTATACATTGTTTTATTGGGGAATGGCACGTTAGATCCCCAAACAATGTTTTAATTTCTTGTTAAAGAGGCATTATGAACACCGAAAATATTCCACAAAAATTCAATTTGTTCCCCTTCTTGGTTTGGCAATAGGGTTCCAAATTCTCATAAGGCTTTTCAGACAGTGTAGACTCTAGAGAGTTCAAACGGGAAGCACTAGCTTTATACATTGGTTTTCTGGGGAATGGCATGTTAGATCCCCAAACAATGTGTTAATTTTAGATAACAATGGCATGTTCTATGCTTAAGAGCAATTTACTTCAATTTTCTTATTAGTCCAATATCAATTTACAGATTAGCAATCACATTAACATGATAGTAAAATGCAGATAGAACATAAACAATAACAGTAGAAGACAAGCCAAGACAAGAGGACACAAGATATGGCGGCAGCCAGGGACAAACCCCAATGTGGGGAAACCCTTTGATCAATTCTTCTTATTATTCTTCAAAAGTTCAGCAGAGAGAGTATAATATGTAATATTCACTTGCCCAATCAAAGTGAAATCTGGCTAGTCAAACAACAACCACAGAAAGCCCTAACTAGAAAGTCAATGTTGGTCAACAGGGCTGAATTTGATCTCCAAGACAACTCGCTCAAACCTAGTCAACTCGGCTTCCAACAGTCATTCGAATAAGCTTAAAATAGTTTCGAAAAACTCAATCAAACTTGGTCAACGTTGGTCAAACAGTACAGATTGCCTTGATTTATGTGCCCAGAAATTCGGCTTGCCCAAACAAAATTCCCTCACAAAATGCGGTCAAACAAGTCAATGCTAGCTGGTCAACATTGGTTAAAACCCTTCTTGAAATTTGGTCAACCCTGGTCAATGCACAAGATAGAAAATGACTAACTTCTTCTTCGCACGTTTGGAGAGGTTCCCTAGAAATCCGTACCCAATCATGTGAGGAGAGAGAGATGTGTGAGAAGTTGAGTGATCCAAATGAGGAAGAGGCTCCTATTTATATGCAACGTTGAGGATGAACAGATGTGACTATTGGGTTTCTAAGCCTACATTAGTTTGCTAGGCGACCTTGACAATTTGTCCATAAACAAAATAAATTCATAATTCCATATGTACATGTCAGAATGAGAAGATCTTGAGATCAATCCTACACCTCTTGGAGAGAGGAATCCAATAAAAATATCAGCTGCATCATATGAGCTGTCCAAGGTGGAGTTTTTCCCTAGTTGCCAAATTTAGCACTCCCTCTCAACTAGGAAGAACTCCACCCGCCAAACCATTTGACAATCAGTACCATCTTTGCTCTGCTCTGCTATATTCTGCTCTACTGAACCATGAAGAAATAATAAAGAAGAAATGATCGAGAATGTGCCATACCATTCTATACTGACTTGAAGTCAGTCTCCAACAATTGAGAGTGTATCATATTACTCTCCACTGACCCGAAGTCAGTCTCCATTGATCCCAGATCAATGTTATACATCCTAGCATAGGGAGTTCGATAGTACACGATGCATCCATCGGTAGTACTATGGTCCGTATCCTCATTTCCCTACTCATTGGTAAGATGAGAGGTACTTCCCATGAGTCCCAAACTTCATGGGTAGGATGTTTCGGCATGAGAAGGTGGAACCACTCATCCTGCTCATATGCCATAGGAGAAGGTGGACCACTTATCCTGCTCATGTGCCATAGGAGAAGGTGAACCGCTCATCTTGCTCATATGCCATAGGAGAAGGTGAACCACTCATCCTATGCATATCTCAACATGGGGTATCACAAGGGATGGTGAACCACTCACCCTGTACATCGCGCACACTAGGGGAAGGTCAACCACTCACCTATGGTCGCTCATCGCTCCAAGAAGTACCCCAAGCCCCTCGGAGCTCCTAGAGCTCAACATCCATCTCATACGGGACCCTCATAAGAGGGTCTCTCCACGACTCTAAGTTGTTCACAGAAGGTTAAGAATTTGACCTTCCCCAGGGGCTTCGTAAGAATATCTGCGAATTGATCATCAGTCCCAATATGATAGAGCTTTATTGCTCCCCGTTGTACCATATCCTGGATAAAGTGGTACCTAATATCAATATGCTTGGAGCAGCCATGTAACACAGGATTCCCTGAAAGACGAATCCCACTTTGGTTGTCACAATAGATCATGGTGGTATCCAACACATGTCCAAATAGCTCACTAAAGAGCTTCCTCAACCAAACAACTTCAAAGGAGGCCATACTAGCAACAATGTATTCAGCGTCAGCGGTGCTCAAGGCAACCGACTTTTGCTTCTTGCTCATCCATGATATCAAAGCAAAACCTAGAGAGAAGCAACATCCAGATGTGCTCTTACGATCCACCACACTGCTAGCCCAGTCAACATCAGAATAGTCATGGAGCCTCACATTCTCGACAGTGTATCTCAGTCCATAGGTGATTGTCCCCCGGAGATATCTCAAGAGGTTCTTTGCAGCAATCCAATGTATGTGATGAGGCTCAACCACAAATTGACTCAATGTGTTCACTGCAAAACATATGTCCAGACGAGAGTGGATCAATGGGATTCATTGGTCCTTCAACATCGAGCATCGACTCATCTTGTGGTTCTCCTTGCTTTCCTGAATCTGCTTCTTTGTTCTTCCTTGGAATAGGAAGGTTACTAATCTTCTCGAGGGTAGCACCCTCATTGAAGGTGACATCATGACCTATCTCCACTTCTCTTTGACTCGACACATAGATTCTATATGCCTTAGAAGTTTCACGCTAGCCCACAAATGTTGCTTTCTTCCCAGAAGCATCCAATTTGCTTCTCTTTTCTTTCGGCACATGAAAATATATAGGACTACCAAAACTTCTAAAGTGAGAAACATCAAGTTTCTTGCTGGTGAACTTCTTCGGGAGTTTTGGAGTCCAATGCTTGATGAGGGCATCTATTTTGAACGTACACGGTAGTGTTGGCAACTTCGGCCCATAAGAACTTCAGAAGGCTTTGATCATGAAGCATGGCATGAGTGGCTTCTACGATAGAACGGTTCTTCATTTCAACAACACCATTTTGCTCAGGAGTATATGCGGTAGTAGTCTCCCTCTTAATGCTAGCTTCTCTACAATAGTTATTGAACTCATTTGATTCATATTCGGTTCCATTATTGGTCCTTAATATTTTGATCTTCTTCCCGGTTTGTTTTCGACCAAAGCTTTGAAGGAACGAAACCATGAGAATACTTCGTCCTTTTTCTTCAAGAAGTATATCCAAGTTTTGCGAGAGAGATCATCCATAAAGATAGCATAATATAAATATCCTCCCAAAGAGTTCATGGGCATCATACCCGATAGATCAGAATGAACCAATTGCAATATGTCAGTAGTCTTGCTATCACTAGAGGGGAATGGTCCCCTTGTGTGCTTTCCTTCGGGCACACCCATGACAAACACCTTCATGTTCTACTTTAAATTCGGGCATACCAGTCACCATCTTCCTCACATCGGGTAGAGCCTTTTAATGTAGATGAGAAAATCTTTGGTGCCATAATTCAGATTGAAGTGATGTGTCGCAAGACATAGCTCCCAATGGACTTCCTCCAACTTAATATAGGCTATCAACCCTGAATCCAACTGTAAATGCATCTTTGAAACTTTTATTCCACATGCGTACTTTTCCATTGATGAATGCCACTTTGAATCCTTTGTCCTCCATTGCTGAGATAGATACTAGGTTCTTCTTTAGATCGGGTACATATAGTACTTCTTGTAGATGAATGGTATTACCTTGATTCAACTGAAGAGTAGCTTTCCCAACTCCCTTCACAGGATATGTGGCATTGTCTCCAAGGATAATTTCCAAATTTGTATCCTTTTCGATCAAATTTGAAAGAGCTTCCTTATACCTAATGAAGTGCCTTGAGGCACCACTATCAATCAACCAATTTCCCAAGGTGTCTGGAGGAGATGCAGTAGAGAGGGCAGATATAAGATAAAATTCTTTTTGCTTGTTATCAACAACATTAGATTCATCATACTTGGAGTTTCGTGATCTCTTGGGAGGGCGACCATTTCCATGTTGAGTAGTGGGAGCATTCCTTTTTCCTCTGTTGTTGAATCTGCCATTCCTTTGATTGTTGTTGCCCTTGAAATTGTTGTTGTTGTGTTTGTCATCATCATGAGGTGTATCCCTTCTATCAGGACATTCCCTAGCATAATGGCCAAACTTGTTGCAAATGAAGCATCTTCCCTTCCTTCCATTCTTGAAACCTAGTCTTCCTTGACATTGCTTCTTTGACCCTGCATTGTTCTTCTTTTTAACATGAGCAGAGAATGTAGTAGGATCATTCTTATTTGAAGGCATATCTAGTTCCATCATCCTTGTTTCTTCTTGAGAACATCTAGTTAGCAATTCTTCAAAATCTGGAATCCTGTCGTTGTTAAGAATGGTAGTGTTGAACATGTGTCATTCATGAGGGAGTCCTCCAAGGGCAATGAGAGTAAGCTCCCTATTAGCAATATCTTCTCTAATAGAAAGAAGATCTCAGTAATCCTCATGAAGTAGGATTGAATGTCTTCACCTCTTCCCTTCTTTATATCCTTTAGCTTGCTTTTGAGAAAGAGAGCTTGGTTTGCATTGCTAGCTTTGAACATGCCGACCAACTTGTCATATATCTCCTTTGATTTGTTTAAATCAGAGACGTAAGCAACTAAATGCTTATGAATAGAATCCCTGATGATCTTCTTTGCTTTGACTTCACCCTTCTTTTACTTTGTCTTAGCAGCAGTTGATGCATTTGAAGGAGGTTCATAAATCTTTCCCTGTACATAGTCCATAACATCTTGCACTTTTAAAGTCAAATCAAGAGACATCTTCCATGCATGATAATCAAACTTATCAAGAAGCTTGTCATTAGATTTGAAGTAAAATGTGGAGGCCATTGACTCTTGTCCTTGTCCAACAAATCTCAGTGATTGCTCTTTTCACTCTTGCTTGGGCTTTGTCTTCACCTCAACTTTGAAACCATGTTAATTTTAGATAACAATGGTATGTTCTATGCTTAAGAGCAATTTACTTCAATTTTCTTATTACTCGAATTGATTACTGGGTTTTAAGGAATATAACATGGTATTAGAACCTAGCTTTTGATTGAAGACCAAACACAAATTTTATCTTCAAGAGCAAGTGCTTCGACTCAGAGGGAGCAAGCTCACTAGTTCAATTTGGTCGCTAGGGTTTCATGGCAGTGCACATTGTTTCAGGGTAGTGCGATTTGGTAATATGGCGTATTAGAGTCTGAGGTTCGAGGACAGATTAGACAGTGCATCCAACTTTTGTTTATGGCGTTAAAGGATAACAGTGGTGTTGGTGGAGCTAGGGGTGTGGGGGTTTGTTGATAATGTCCTAGTTGCAGCCACTGAACCTCAGTAGCTAGCTCAACATAACGAGGATGCCAAGGCTAGAAGAATCATCTTGGAGGGAGTCAAAGACTACATTATTGCTCACTTGATTGGGAAGAAGATACCCAAAACTATGTGGACTGCCATCATTGGCCTCTATCAGGGTTCAAGCGAGGCCAGGAAACTCATGCTGAAGGATAAATTGAGGACTATCAAAATGTCCAAGTTTGATTCTGTTGTGTCTTACCTCACCAAATTTACCTAAGTGAGGGATGAGTTGGATGGTGTGGGTGAGATAGTTCCAGGTAGGTATATGGTAAATTTTTCCCTATAGGGTTTCACTAAATCGTTGCAAGCCTTCACATAAGGGATATGTGCTAGAGAAAAGCTTCCAGATTGGGAGTGATTATGGGGTGACTATGTCCAAGAAGAGATACACATAGAAGTTCAATTTGGGTCTCGTGTTAAGGCCGAAGAAGATGAAGAGAACTTTGCCCTAACTAGCAAAGGGGGCAAGTCAAAGGGAAAAAAGAGCAGTGGTGGTGGAGAGCCGAGCTCCAAGGGCGAGAAGAAGAAAAAGCATCTCAGCAAGTTAAAGTGCTTTTCATGCCAACAGTTTGGGCATTATGCTCTTAGATGCCCTAACAAGAAGAAGGGGTGTAAGAAGGACCAAGTAGCAACCTTTGTAGAGATAGATGAGTTCTCTTTTCATTTTGAGGATTTTTCACTCATTGCTTGCATGGCAAGCTCAGTGGCCACCAATTTATGGTATGTAGACAACAATGCATCCTGTCATAGGAAATAGGAAGTATTTCAACAAACTGCTAGAAAGGTACATGCAATTTGACATTGAGATGGGGGATGATGGGAAGTACCGGGTTGAGGGTACTGGTACAATCAGATTTGAGAGGGAGTTTGAAAACCCTTTGTATCTTAGAGATGTCCTTTACGTACTTGGGCTCAAGAAGAACCTCGTTTCAGTTTCAACATTAGAGGATAAGGGGTACGAGGTGACCTTTTGACAAGGTAGGGTTTTTGTAAAACCCTCAGACTCCAAGGTGGCTAAGCGGATTGGGTTTAGGCATAATAGCTTGTACAAATTACAGTTTGAGACAGTCACAACATTAACTAGTAGAGGGAGTTGCGACTCAAGCAGGGAGCTTGAGGAGTTATGGCATAGGCGCATGGGGCATTTGCCCCATGGAGCGCTAAAGATTCTCAAGGAGATGACGATGGGGTTGCCACAGTGCAATGTGGCCCAACATGAGGTGTGCAAGGGTTGCACACTTGGCAAGTATGTCAAAACCTCTTTTCCTAGTAGAGATAATAGGGCCAAGGGTATCTTGGATCTTGTTCATTCAAATGTTTGTGGTCCTTTCTTTATAGTATTCCTCAGTGGGTACAAGTATTATGTCACCTTCATTGATGATCATTCAAGGAAAACTTAGATATTTTTTATGAAAAAGAAAGATGAAGTCTTCTCAAAGTTTCTGGAGTTTAAGGCCTTGGTTGAAAACCATACTGGCAAGAAAATTGAGGCACTAAAGTCTGATATTGGTGGGGAGTACAACACAAACACATTCAAGGAGTTGTGTGCTAAGGAGGGCATTAGGAGGGAGCTTACTACAATGTATAATCCTCCACAGAACGACGTGGTAGAGCGCAAGAATAGGGCCATAGTTGGAGCGGCCAAAGCCATGTTGCATAAACAGAGGTTGCTCAAGTTTCTTTGGGTTGAGGCATGTAATACAATAGTATTCTTGCAGAGCCAAAGCCTTGGGGCGAATTACACCAAAGGAGGCTTTTACAAGATTAGAAATCGGATGTGTCACATTTCCAGATATTTGGTAGTTTGGTGTACTGCCATGTACTAGAGGAGAAAAGGAAGAGGTTGGAGCCCACAACAGGGAAATGCATCTTCGTGGGTTACAACAAGACATTCAAAGTGTACAAGATGTATTTACCAACACTTAGAAAAACAGTCATCAAGAGAGATGTGAAGTTTGAGGAGGGAAGGGCTTTGAAGAATTCCTTAGAGCGGGAGTTGGCTACAATGTAGGAGGAGCATCATGCTCCCAAGTAGGAGGCTCAACCATCACCTTAGACTACAGTTGTAAATGTTGATGGGCAGGCTGAGCAACATAAGGACAAGGGGGACACATAGATAGAGGAGTGAGTGGAGCCAAATCAAGTTGTGAGTCCCAACATAGAGAGAAGGAAAGCAAGATGGGTAGAGTAGATGATCCAGGAGGTGCAAAAGTAAGTTGGTGCTCCCAATACATTGGTTCAACAGAGCAAACAACCACTAAAGGTGCACAGGATATATGACACTTATGACAAAGTTATTGGATGTTGAGCCTTCCAGTTACTAGGAGGCAACCACTTAGCAGGTGTGGAGAGATGCCATGGTGGAGGATTATGCCTCCATCATGAAGAATGATGTTTGGGAAGTGGTGCTGAGGCCAGAGGGCAAATCTGTGGTGGTCTCTTGCCGGGTCTACAAGATCAAGCATGGGGTTGATGGGAACATCGAAAAACATAAAGGCAAGATTTGTGCCAAAAGGGTTCTCGTAGGTAGAGGGGATTGACTATGATGAGACATTTGTCCTGATGGCCAAATATTTGTTTGTCAAGACTATTACAACTATTGCAGCTCAGATGGGGTGGAGGATCCACCAGATGGTCTTAAAGCAACTTTCCTCAATGGCGTTGTTGAGGAGGAGATTTATATTGAGCAGTTAGAGGGATTTGAGACATGTAGCAGAGACTCACGTTTGCAGAATCAAGAGAGCCTTGTATGGGCTCAAATAGACTCCATGAACATGGTATGCTTGGATTGACTGTTACCTTTAGGGATTGGGATTCACTAAGAGTGAAGCAGACCCCAATCTCTACTACATTATTGTTGGAGGTGAATCACTTATTTTGGTGTTATATGTGGATGATTTGATTTTGACAGGCGCAAGTAAGCTCATCTAGATTTTGGAAAGCAAGATCTTGCAAACGAGTTTGAGATGAAGTATATGGGGTTGATGCACTATTTCCTTGGGCTGGAGGTTTGGTAAGGTGATGGGGAGATCTTGGGGCAAGGCAAGTATACTCTGAAGATTTTGAGGAGATTATACATGCATGATTGCAGGCCCATGACCACGCCTCTAGTCACAAACTGGAGGAAGGTGGATACATCTTGATTAGAGCAAGTAGACCTTCACTTTACCGACAATTAATAGGGTTGTTTATGTATTTCGTAAACATGTGACCAAACATATGTTTTGTAGTTAACTCTTTGAGCTAGTTTATGGTCGAGCCTACCATAGCGCATTGGGTTGCTGTTAAGCACATATTGAGATATCTCAAGGGGACAATCGAGTATGGATTGTGGTATAGACAGGTTGATGGGGTGAGGCTCGAGGGCTTCACTGATGTAGATTGGGCAAGGAGCTCCATAGACATGAAGAGCACATTAGGATGCACATTCAGTGTTGGATCAATGATTGTTTCATGGTTCAACCCGAAGTAGAGATCAATTGCATTGAGCTCAACTGAGTCTGATTACATGGTTGCCTATGTCACATGGTTCGAGTTCGACAACAATAAAGTT
Organism: Pinus taeda; assembly: GCA_000404065.3. Classification (NCBI taxonomy): domain Eukaryota; kingdom Viridiplantae; phylum Streptophyta; class Pinopsida; order Pinales; family Pinaceae; genus Pinus; species Pinus taeda. The sequence continues at coordinate 10,649 of APFE030458875.1, forward strand.
CGATTCGAATTTAAATTTTCTGATAAGTTGGCATGAGGTTTGTCATTAAATTTGAATTATATATATATATATATATATATATATATATAATATATTAAATTACATAAAAATCTTAATATATTATCTAACAAAGTCTTCATATATTAAATTTTTAATATTTACAATACAAATAAAGTTGTTCCTTATTAACTTCACATAAATTTATTAAACATAAAATATAACCATTATAATATTATAATATTAATATATTATATTTAATATTTTTAAATATATAAAATAATATATTGTGTAAATTGTTATAAAGCTATCTTAACCATATTCAATTATTAATAATATATTATATTGTCTTTTTATAATATAAAGATATATTGTGTAAAAGTTATAAACTATCTTACCATAACATATTAAATACAAATTTAATTAAATTTAATATATAATTAAAGTAATATTATATATCATTTCTTCTCTAAAAACCATATATAGATTGATAAAGTACGATTCTAAGTTCACATGGTTTGGGTTCGAGTTTGGGTTTGACTCGGGTTTTGATTCTCTGATAAGAGTTCGATGGGGTTCGACTTAGGTTTGTTGATATATACTTTCATCATCATCATCATTATCATCAATATATATATATATATATATATATATAATATTATACTTATATATATATAGGAACTTTAACCAAATTTAATATACATTTTCAGAATTATAATATAATTTAATATACATTACAAATTTCAAATGTTAATATTAAATTTGCTAATGGTTAATGTTCCTACAGATACACAAATGTTTACCTATGATCATACTGCTTAAGCATTTAAAGGTTTCAAGTGAGGAAGGAATTCCTCATGAGTCAAAGCCACATATGTTGCTAATTAGATGCACCAATTACTTCATTTTATAGGAGATGTTGATTATGATGCTAGATACGTTGCTGTCTATGGATCAATTCAGTCTTATTGACATATTTACATGCATTTATGAATGAATGCACAGAATAAGGGGCTCAATAATCATTGCGTCCATAAGCTCACAAGCCACAACAATGTTCGAATATGTATGACGTCCACAGGCTACAATCACAACAAACATTAGAATATACAGTCAACAACAGATTTGTGAAATCGTGAATCCACTTGCCTTCGATAACAAACAAGTTACATTAATGCCAATGCATTGTCGGCCCTGCATAGAAACGTCTTTTCATGCCTAAAAAGCCCCAACTCTCTATGGACCTCGTGAACCTAAACTTTTTTTCCTTTGAAATTCGTCTTTTCATTCAGGCTCATGTTCGATTTGGTTCAACATCATGTTCGACAGGTGATTCAATTCGGATTGGATTGGGTTCGAGTTTGAGGTTTGGCTTTGAAGTTTGCCGAACCTCAACGAATTTCAAATTATTTTTTAGGTTCGTCGAATTCTGAACTTGAAAGTTCAAGTTCAACGAACCCTGTGACTTAAAGAAAATTATACGACTATCTTAATATGATTCAATTAGAAAATCATAATGCTTATTGCTGCTAAAGCAACAATCCTCTCTCTGTGAGTGCAACTTTGTCGATTTTCTCTTGACACACACTTTGTGTACAATTGTTTTCCTTTGGAGGTGTTGCTGCTCAATTTGTATAGGTACTACAACAACGAATCACGTTAGGGGTTGTCACCTTGATCCCCAACCCCTCCATTTTAGCTATCTCAGAACAACAAGCTATGGGGGTTAGACCCTATGGAAATGAGATAAGGAAGGACAAGTTGGGACTCAACTAGTCCGAAAGGCACAGTTGAGTGGCCTAGCACTTGGTTAAATCTAGCAAGATTTTAAGGATTAGATTGAATTTATATATTTGAGACTAGTGCCTTATGGAGTCAACGCTCTGGCTTTATAAATTTGAAACCAAGTACCGGATGGACAACTGCTACTTTTATGCATTACTATTCTATATAGAATGCAATTCCTAAGACCTATGTGAAATGCAAAGATCTTGGTTAATTTTAATTACATGCCTAATCTAAGTATGACCTTTGATCTTTATCTATATTGAGCCTAAACTCTATAGTAAGTGGCAGAGAGAAGTCAAGGTGTAGCATACGAAGGTGTGATTAACAATTCCTCTCCTTGGAATCTAATGTACCCAGTGCCTCCAGCACTGTAGAGACTGGCTCTAACGACTGTTAAGTCACCGTTTTAAATACTAGAAAGGCTAGAGTTTTCAAGCAAAGATGAAAAGGTGTTCCTATCTCTCTATCAACCAAGCTTATGCTTGGAGTTAAGTTTTTAGATGCAAGACTAGCTTAAAATGCGATGCAAGGAGAGTGAGTCTTAGGCTAGGATTCTCTTAATGATTGAGTACTTTAAGTTGTGATTAAATCCCGAATTAAAGAAACATGTACTTGACAGTGGTGTTCAAGAAACAATCTTAACCATGAGAGAATTTACCAAATCAACAAGGTACCAATATGCTCAAAATAGCAACAACCAATAAACCCTGAGTGATGATTCCAGTACCATTCTACTAGAACACTTAGGCAACAATTATTAGACAATGTAACCAACGTTCCTTATTTAAATCAGAAAATGCCAATGACTGCTCAATTTAAGAGATGCCCAATTGAAACAGGGAGACTTACAAATCCCTTAAAGTGCCATTGTTAGGTTATCACTCAATAAGATATATTAGTAATGAATAAGAATGAGAGTAATGAAACCACTATTCACCAAAACTCCTATGTCAAAAATGATAGATACCAATATCAATGAATTCTTAAGTTTACTTATTTAAGCTACAAGATTATGATACCAATGTGTTTTGAGGAGTGATCTTGTGTGCATGAAACTTTCATAATAAACCACAAAAGATAGTATCCCCTAAATCACCAAAATAAATCCTTTCCACGATTATAAACCGGTGAGAGCCTTAAAGTCACTTATGTATTCAGATTCCAAGTAACTTAGGACAACAATAAGCTGCTTACGAATTTATGAAAACAGTGAGCAATTTAGATTTATTTCTCAAGGAAACTTATCAGAGCATGAATTCAGTGATTGTTATGACAACAACAAATAAGAAGACAGTGAGTAATATGGCATAGATAAGCTACTTATGCCAATTCCAGATTGCAGATTGCTTAATTCTTTTTCTTTGCATAAATTAGATAGAAAACAGAGAGAAATGTATTTGTGTCACTGATGTATTTCAGACCTTATGATGCAGTAAGTATAGTGACCCAAAAACTTGTAGACTTAATCCAAATTGAAGATCAAATTACCCAATTGGCTTATTAACTGGTTTGAAAATGTATGAGTAATTTTCTTTGTCAATTCAATGAACTAAATGCCACTGTTTACATCAGAT
>APFE030458880.1:827-36916 GCA_000404065.3 Pinus taeda
GAAATGGTCACAGATCCGTCAATATTGCTCAGAATCCCTATTATAACCTGTTTTTAGAAATGGAACCACCATTCTGCATCTGCCCATGTGATAGAAATCCTGATTCAGACACTGGAATTTCAGATCTGCGCTGCTACTCTCTCGGCGTCACCCAAAATTTCTGCAAAAAGAGCTGATTTTAAATCAGCGATATCTCCCTCATACGGATTCCGATTCGACTGATTTTTTTTTTGAAATCATGTGTTTTTCACAAAGATTCCAGATCTACAATTAGATCTTGTCGATCTGGCACCAGGACTTCTAGATCTGCGCCACAAATGCGCTGCCTTGAAAAATTAGCTGCAACCCCACTGATTTTTAGATCAACGATATCTCCTTCATCCGGACTTCGATTCGACCGATTGTTTTTTTGAAATCAGCTATTTTTTCACAAATAATACAGATCTGTAATCATATTTTTCATATCTTGAACCAAAACTTACAGATCTGATCTGCAAACTCGCCGCCCTTGAAACCCTGCAAAAATGAAAAAAAAAATCTCCACTTTTGTGCCCAAGAAAGTGCTCTGATACCACTTGTTGTAGATCTGATCTGGAAATATAAGATAATATAAATAAACCCAAGAATAATAAGATCCAAATATAGAAATGCTTTACTTTATTGATATCAATCCCTTAAGGTAGGGCAACACCATACATTCACTCCTTAAGGAAGGAGAACACTCCGCAAGCCATATGCCTGTTCATACAAGAATACTTCTCTTCATATCTCTCCATGTGGAGTTTCTAGCCTCTATATAGGCCTCATACATACAATACCATGCATCATTACCATGGTTTACTCATACCATCAACTAATACCATGGGCCCATACATTATTATTAACTACTTGTGGTCCCTTACATGACATGGGTTAACCACCTTATTTATTACTATGGCCCATCCCATTATTACATTATTACCTTGGGTACCTCCCTCGGTACCCCAGATTACCCCCCTAGGTATATAACAAGATCAATACCCCATAGGATATCCTGAATAGCACATCCCTTTCCCCTGTTATATTGATTCTTGAAATGACGGACCGCAACACTGGTAATATCTTGTTGAGAATAGAAGAATCCTCCTATACCATCACTGATTCGCCAGATGGAATTTTTCTCGCGTCTGGAATTAGCATATTTATGAAAAAATTTCGAGTTCCGATCCCCTTCTTTGATCCATAAGGCTCTGCTCTTGAGTCTCCACGTAGCTTCCTCCTGTTTAAGTAGGTAGAGTTTGTGCCTTTCTAGCTCCCTAATACGGCATTTCGTGTCGAAAGAGCAGAAATTAGGATCCATGGATTTAACGATGCTATCCAGCTCCCTATGAATGATCTGTAAAGTCAGGCGATCCTTCCTTCTTTTGTCCTTTTGCCATTTTTTAACTATTGAGCGCACAACAGCCATCTTTTCTATAAAAGTAGAGAGAGGAGGATGAGAATCGTGAGTTGATAGGTCTGTCCAGGCTTTGGAGACAATATTGTTGAGAACCGGGTCCTCCACGAAAGTTCGATTGAATTTAAAAGGATACCCCTTCATATAACCCTTATTCCACCATTAGAGAAATATAGGACGGTGGTCTGAAACAAACACATTCCCAATCAAGGAAATAGGCATACCCAACTCTCCAATAATATCAGCATGCATAATAAAACGATCAATACGTTTGGAAATATACGCCTGCCCAACTCGGCCATTGTCCCATGTGGGCATCAGATCTGATGGGATGATATCAACGTAATTCTTGATCATAAGTTCAGACTTTATATAATCAGCAAGCGAGTCCATCTTCCTGCAACAGCCCCAGCATTCATCAGGACTTAAAGTAAAATTTAAGTCGCCAGCAATCATCAAAGATTGAATGTCACATACATCAGATGAGAAAAACCTCTCCCAGAATGGAGTTCTGTGCTTATATGGCGCATAGGTGTTTAGTATATTGATGGAGAAACCCATTCCTCGAATATAGGCAGAGATCAAGATGTCGGCAAAACATTTGTATGCCTTGGCACAGATCCATTGGGGATCCAAGAGAGCAGCAAGCCCCTCGGACATTCCAATGGCATCAGAAGCCACCAGATGCCAAGATGGAAACATTTTTTGAAAATATGAAATGGATGCATGCCTACAGTGCATAGTTTCCTGTATCAGAATAAATTTCGGACGAGCAGAGTAGAAGATGTCTTTTAGCGCTAGGAATTTGTGGTCAGTGCCGAGCCCACGTATGTTCATAGAAACAATATCAGTCATTTTGAAGATTCACCAGCCACATTTTCTCTAAGAGGCTGTGTGGATGACATATCATAGATGGGGACGTCAACCAAAGATAGATTACGCACCCCGCAGTCAGGGATGTTGGACCATCCCCGAAAATGACGGGAACCCCCCCGAGTCTTCTTCCTAACAGTAATGTTTTTAGCAGACTCCAGACTGATGATAGGGGAGACACGATCAGATGGCTTGTGGATAGTGAGGGGCTCCAATTCCGATGATTTATGGTAGAGGAGAAAGTCAATATCACTGTCAAATAAGTTAACAGGGGATGAGACGGGGGAGTTAACAGGAGTAGCAGTTACAAGAGGTTCTTTCCCTTTCTTGGAAGGCAATGGGATATTTTCCGGAGTCGGTGAGGAGGACGATATATGAATGGGAAGGGAGCCCAGGGAAAGAACCTTGAGATGAAGGGGAAGGGGGGATCGAACAACAGGGTCTTCGCGTGGTTCCGGGGACAGATAGACATATAAAATTAGAGGGAGTCGACGACGAGGGTCGATCATTCATGACCCACCCATCGGGATATTGAGTGGGAGAGGGAGAGATGATATGAGCAGGGAGTCTTGGAGAGGCAGGAGATATATGAGTAGGATCGGGAGGCAGAGGATCTTCCACATGATTAGACACAGGAAGGCCAATTGAGGATGGCCGAGGGCGCATGCGTCGATGAGAGACTCGGCGAAAATGAGCAGATGGTCGGGGACAGTTTTTAATGAGATGTCCAGTTTTGTGGAAAGTAGCACAATGAAAAGGAATGCCCCAGAAGTCTAGTCTTTGGATGATCTTCAACCTCGCCAGGCAATCTCGATATGGTCCGGATAGCGAAGGCCCTTTCAATGAGGATCCACGCAATTCTTTTATCTTTCACGCTGATGCACCATGGATCAACATATACAAAACGCCCAATAGAATTATCGATAATCTCAAGAATCTCCTTAGACCACATTTCCAGTGGGAGATTTGGGAGTTTTACCCAAATCAGGTTGTTGGTGGGAGTATTTTTAAATGGATCATATCCAATGAACCATCAATAGAGATCAAGAAAACTTCTCTTGTATACCCAGGGACCCCTAAGAATGGCATCAGCGTCGGCAGCATTGAGGAAATGGAAAGAATACCATTCCTTCATGAGATGTGAGATAATGGGTGTGTAACCAATCACCGGTTTCCAGTGGACCGATATCCACTTCCGCATCTCATCATCGTGCATTTCTGGGAAATGCCAGCGGCCGATCAATGCAAGATTCTGCAAATTGTCAATTCTTTCAGAGAGATGAGTATTGTCCAAAACTATAGCGGGAGGGGGATCAGATGTTTTGACTGGGTGCTGAGATTTGTTGTATAGGGAGTGAGCCTGTGGTCCCTTATCGACGGGTTTTTTGTGAGCACGGGAGGACCCCACACCCGGAAACCCATGTGAATCATATAGAGATGGATGTACAGACACGTTGTCCAGGGTGGACTGCCACTCTACAGAGTGTTTGTCAGAAACCCAGGCCTTCTCAGCCATAATCGTGGCCCGAATCATCGCCTCCGTGGCAGTCGAGTCGGACCCACCATCCATAACGCCTATAGGGAGGCGAGGATAGAATAACGGATGGGACACTTACCGAAAATGGATTGCCAAATCCAAGAAAGTACCAGATGTAAAAGCGTAGACAGGAGATCCCTCAGAGCCGAAACACACACTGTGGGAGGAGAGCGTGTGCAGAAAAGCAGCAGTAACGAACACTAGGAGCGCCACAACAGTACTGGTCAAGACGCCACAGAGGAGCATTACCAAAGGCCGGCCAGAGAGGGGCTGACCAGCTGGGAAGAAGGAAACATAGAACAGAGAAGAGATGGGAGATATATGTGAACGTCCAGGCACCGTGGAGAAGTGAGGAGTGGATAGGTGCCAATCGGAGAGAAGAGGTCAAGAAGGAAAGGAAGGAGTGAAGACAGCTAGCTTACCAGGTGTGAGAGTTCGTGAAGCATTGAACATACATGCAGTGTTGTGGTTGGCCGGTATGGCGGTGGATGCACGCAGGTAATTGGTTGCTCAGATCACCCCTCCGACTAATATTTTAAAAATTTATTACTAAAGTTTCTTATCTAATATTTTGAAAATATAAATTTTAAGAAAATGGTATAATTAATAATTTAAGTATAAAATGAAGATATATAGAAGTTGGTATATTTCTTTATAGAATTTATTATTCTAATTAAAGGAGGTAGTGCATAGATAATAGGGTAAATTTGTGAGATGAACTTTTATATTAAATATAATATATAAAGAAATGCATCTATAAGTTAAATATTGTTTGTGATATTGATAGTATTATATTATGGTCAAATATGTTGGGTTGCTATATAAAGTGGACTTAAGTTAAATAAAGTTGTGAATTAATAAAAGTTATGAATTAAATAAAAAGTAATGTTAAATATAATACATATATATAAATAAAGGTTATATAATTATATTAAAAAATGCATGAATATAAATATAATATATAAATAATCAGGTCAAAGAATCTGTATTATTTAACTGAGAGTTGTAGTTTTTATATTTAAATCAATAAATAAGAGAAATAGTTTATCTAATAAAAATAAAAAAAAAATAATTAAGGTTATTTTGTGATGATGTGAAACACATATGCATGATAATTTGAAATAGATTTGGATGAATGATAAAGAGATTGTGGTTTTGTTCTCTATTGTGGAATTTATCACTATTGTCATGAATGAACAGGGAAAATAAAGACAATATATTTAATCATTCGAATAATGCACCTTGTTGAAAAACTAATCTTTTAGTTTTAATCACAATATTGATTTTCTACCTAATGTACCTTTTCTATTAAGTTAGTATGTCGATTTTATTTACTATTTGGATTTCTTTTGATATAGCTATTAATATTTTTTATACTAATAAATTAAAGTTAAAGTTGACTTAGGGAGAATAACCGATAATATGGTGTCCCTTATTAAATTATGTGAGTTTTGAAGTTGTGTCAATTATGACTTGATATCATCAATTGTTTATAGATGTACCAAGTTTTCTCATGATGTCCATCCACAATAAGTCATCTAAAATATAATTTGTTGATTATTTTGATAATGGCCACTATATTTATTTATGTGTTGGTAGCAATAATGTGACCATGTGCCTATGTTGTATCCTAGTTGCTATTATTTTATGATTTGATGGAATTGATGTAATAGTTTGACCTTGCAAGAGTGTACATTTGTGTTATTTTGAGTTGTCATGTATGGTTAGGAGTATCATTTATATAATGATATAAATACAATTTGTATGGTTATATATATATATATATGATTGAACTCTCATAGTCATTAGGGTATATTTATATTAAAATTTTAATTGGTCGACATTGCTCCAGGGATGTCACCCCTTGAAATTTAACAATGATGTCTATAACCCAGGTAAATAGCCAACTTCCTAGTTAAAATAAAAAGGAATGATTATTGAAAACTAATTGGTATCTTGATGAAAACATATCACTAATGGTATTGATGAGATAGCCCAGATCCTAGAAGGATATTGAGTAATCTTATTTCTTAGTTGGTATTCATTGCTTATACAAGAAAACGAAATTGATTCATGATAAGAATGCTTATAGTGTATTATGACTCTATATTTGATGCGTGTTGAGATGATTCTCATATTTATGATGTTATGGGATGAGGTTATGTTGACATGTGGTTCTATTTATTATGAGATGTTATGATATATATTTGATGCAGATATGTTGATGTTATAACCTATGACGGTAGTTCATGTTGTGAACCATATGATAATTGTATGTAGATTTTATGACATGCATGAGCATGCAGTTCTTTACTTTCCAGAATGTGGAGATTAAGATTAATGTTATGTTATCATGTTAACATGCAAGATTTGGCATGTGGATTATTTTCTATGATACTATGATGTTACAACTAATGCATTGGTTGCATGTTGAGATGTGATAGGAAATCCACAAATGGGCCGAGAGGGTTAGTTATTTGATGATCTCGTGGGAGCGCATACCTACAAGGGAGAATATGAAACACCATATGGGATAGGGACATACTCAATGTACACTACATATGCCAGTGGTTTCTTTGTCTTGTATAACTCTTGATGGATAGCCCTTGAAGGGCTATGGGACCATCTTGAGGAGGCCAAGTGCCTGATAATGGATTTGGATGTCGAATTTTGGAGGTGGTGTAGGGAATTCAATGCATGGGGCTGTGCACTTTAGTGAGTGTGGAGGGAGTGGGCCGGCCTTTTCAGATGCCTAAAGTACTACTACATGGAGTACTAAGTCGAGTTCCTGCAATGGGGAAAATGAAGTTTGAGTCGGGCGTGAGCCTTGGGGCCAACCTTGGGCTATGATATAGATCGATGAGGCTTTATGCTTTGGTTCCAAAAGCTGGGAAAAATGGCAAAGATTCCTTGGGATTTCCTGGGTTTTGTGGAAACTTTCAATGAGTGTTGGTTATACTAGTTCAACAAAGGGTGTAGGGCAAATGCGAAGTAATAAATAGCTAAATAAAATAAAATGTTAAATGATTCAACTTAAATTCAGGACGAAGTTCCTTAAATAGGGGGAATATGTAATGCCACCTAATAATAATAAAAATAAAAATAATAATAAATAAGTAAAATAATATAATCTTAAAATATTAGTAAATAAATAATAAACAATAAAGAAAATATAATAATAGTAAATAAAATATAAAGAATGAAGTCAGTGTGGAGGGAGTGAGCCAGCCTTTCGAGATGCCTGAAGTACTAATGCATGGAGTACTGAGCTGAGTTCCTTTCATGGGGTAGATGAGGTCTGAGTTAGGCGCGAGCCTTAGGGCCAACCTTGGGCTATGGTAGAGACCGATGGGGCTTTATGCCTGGTTCCAAAAGTTAAGAAAAATGACAAAGGTTCCTTGGGATTTCTCGGCTATTGTGGAAACTTTCAATGATTGTTGATGTTGGCCGGATAAATCGATCTTGCAGGCAAGACTGATCTCCCTAGTATTAGAAGATAGTCTAGCAACAAATAGACAAACACATCTATCTTTCTCTAGACATATGCAATTTATAAACAAATACTATAGAGGTGTTAAGACCCTACCTTAGATCCAATGCTTGTTCGTAGTAGCAATCCTTCAATTGTTCGAAAGAGTTACCCTTGAGAACCTGCAATCACAAACAAGCAAACATCAAATAACACCTGCATAGCAAATATCATAAATCATGTCTATTATGGTGATCAAGGAATCCATAAAATAAACCATAAACCAACAACTTATTGAGAAAAACAAACTTATTTGTATTAACTTTGAAGTAGAAGAACCTTACAACCTTTTCAACCTTGATGTCGAACAAGCTCTTCTTGGGGTCCGAAACAGGAATTTCCTTTACTTTGACAAGCCTTGCAATCTTCCAAATGAGATCATAGAGGTATGTAATCTCTCCTCATAAAAACTCAACTAAGAAGACTAAGTTCCAACAACATTTCACCTCAAAAATATTCAGCTTCTAACCTCCCAAGTAACCAGCCCAACGCTTCATTTTATAGTGCATAAGAGGAGGTTACAGGTCCATCTATGAAGGGATAGAATCCTCCTTCGAAGGGATAAGCTCCTCACATCAAGGGGCTAGCTCCTTAAGGTATGAGATGCATGAACCTTAAGAGAGAAAACTTGCCACCTCAAGATTCCTTCCAGAAGCTTCTAGAAATGACTGAAAGTGAGTTTTTAGAATATACTCACGCCTTTTTAACTTTTACAGCGGTATGCACCCATAACATAGAGACAAAGCAGTCAGGTGCACAGGAGACATGACCATTAGGTGCGGAACCGCAGGTAATGCAAAGAGAAAGTGCAGAACCAGAGTTTTAGAGACTTTTGAGGGCTTTCTCTTATTTTCAAGGCTTGATATGAGGAAGTGAGGCTCAAGACTTGCAAAGGAGGAAAGTATGAGTGGTAATGGACTCACACAGATTGCAGAATGTCAAGGTGACAATTTTTAGTGCAACAGATTGCCCCCTAAAGTGCGAAGTCTGTAATAGATGAAGATAGAGTCTGTCATTTATGAAGAGTGAAGTACTTTATCATTTCAAGGATCAATGCAAAATATATATATGTAGGAATATCATTGTTGAGGTAGGCATTCCCATACTCAGATCAAAACTGACTAGAAAAATGACTAAACTGTTCTGATACAGGAATGATTTTGTAATACATCAAGAGTATAGACATGTGTAGACACAGTATGGGCACAACCATCTGTTTATGAATAGTCCATTGTATAATGAATAACAAAATTCCTTGTAGTCTGGATGGTGGAAACTAGATCCAGGGTCTTGATTTCTGCTTCGCGAACTAGTACGATTCTATCCATGTGAATAAATGTGTCGAAGTCGAACATGGTAGAAACCACTTGATTACCAGTCAATGATGTGAACTGTTAACAAGTGTGAGAGAAACCACCAGTAATGTCAATGGTTCTTAAAGTACTCAATACAATCCATGAAATGTGAATAAATGAGCCGAAGTCGAACATGTCATAGAATTCTTTGATCGAAGGTCAATGATGCAACCTATCATCGAAGGCAAGAAACCTGCCATTAGGGCATGCAGATTTCAAGGTACTGATGATTTCTAGATCAACTTCCTAGATAATGAGCTGATGTCGATAGAAAGCAATCCGTCGTAGGCAAGCCCACAACACGAAATCAAAGATCAAGTTTTGAAGAAATATATCAGCAAGGATTGACTCAGGGATGGTCAAAATGGATGACAGATATTTTGCAGATGAATGGTTTGTTTGAAATGATCTCTTGAACACATAATGACACTACAGATGACTTGGTGACAATTGACCCAAAGCTAATACCTAGAAACTGGCTGGAGACTTTCAATGTGGTTTGATTAACTGTTAGGCAAAGGATTTCCCAACCCAGGTAAATGAAAAGTGTCATGTTCAAGAGTGGTTAATGAATTTTCAAAAAAAACAAAGTGTAACAAATAGGTTCATTTTTCTCTTTTCCCCCACCATTTCTGGCAAGTACCACTTTATTTTTGACAAGATTGAGGAGAATAACATTTGCTTGTTTATAAGCTCATCCTTCAGATGAGTCCAACTTAGTTTAAAATTCGAACCCTAAGAAGGAGTGGTTTGTTCTTGTTTAAAATTGAACAGGTCCTTTACTGTTAAATTTTAACGAGTCCAGTATAGGAAAGACTCGGTGTTTTTCAATTTTAGGGAGTCAGAAGAAAAAATTAAGAAAACTCCATGGGGGTACTTTTTCGTAAAATAATCCCTCACGTCCGAAAAAGGATAAAATAATACAGGAGGGACGACATTTCCAATACTTTAACGAGCTAGAAAGGACAAGCGCTCAACAATATTTTCATATTTAGAGAGTCTAAAAAGGGTTTAAAGAGGACTCTAGTCTCGTCATGGTGAAGAGTCCGATGTCATCAAGGTTTAACGAGTTCGACATAGGTAAAACTTAGAGTCCTTTTCATGTTTAGAGAGTTTGAAAAAGACATGGAAAAGAAAACTCTAGGGGGGGTCCTTTTTCGTAAATTTGTGTCCCTCAAGCTCGAAAAAGTATAAAATAATACTCGAGAGAACTACTTGACCATTACGATCAAGGAGTACTTTTCATAATTAGTGCCCTCGATTCGAAAAAGTAAAAAATTGATCGAAGACACGTCGTTTTGTAGCCAGTATCGAACTTGAAATGATAAAAGTCCGACGATCTTTTCATGTTTATAGGGTCAGAAAAGAGCTGTAAGTGGATCACCTTTTTATTCTATTTAATGAGTTAAAAGGGAAAAACTCGGCAATCTTTTCATATTTTACGAGTCAGAAAAGAGCCTAAAGAAGACTCGTCCTAGAGGAACGAGTGGTATAAAGGGTAGCAATTGGTTCCGGCAATGGTGGAACCGCTCAAAACATGTAATGGTTAAGAGGCTAGCTAACAAAACCACTCATCACTGCAGTCCCTCAGGAAAGGAAAAACAACCAAGTGAAAGCATATGATCAGCCAAAGAGATGGTGGCGATGGAATGAAAACAACCAAGGCTCATCTAGTAGAATTTAGCGGATAAAAATGGCGATCACGAGATGTAAATCGGGTATGGGTTCATTTTTACACAAGCTTGAACCATGGAGAACTCTGCTTGGATTTAGTTTCATGTTTAAACAAGCTTGAAATGAAAAACTATGCTTGTTATAAGTTCGCATGCCCCCGACATAATGACTCAAATCGAGGTACATGCCCCCCAAGCTTCATTGCATTCAACGAGGTGGATGGAATGAAAGTTCACTTTCAAGATCTTGGAAAGACTCAAAGACTCGATTTGGAAAGGGATTTGTTTCATTTTTTAATGAGGTTGATACAGTAAAAGAACTATCCTCATAACCCTTGTTTCATTTTTTAAACGAGCTTGACACAAGACAAGGAACTATGCTCTAAAATCCTTGTTTCATTTTTTAACGAGCTTGACACAAGACAAGAAACTATGCTCCATGACCCGGTTTCATTTTTTAACGAGGTTGACACAGGAACAAAACTATCCTCGACACATCTGGTTTCATTTTTTAACAAGGTTGACACAAGAAAAAACTATCCTTGAGACATCCGATTTCATTTTTTTAACGAGGTTAACACAAGAAAAAACTATCCTCGACACTCCTTGTTTCATTTTTTAATGAGATTGACACAGGACAAGGAACTATGCTCTAAATTCCTTGTTTCATTTTTAATGAGCTTGAAAAAAGACAAGGAACTATGCTCACGACTCCTTGTTTCATTTTTTAACGAGCTTGACACAAGACTAGGAACTATGCTGAATAATCCTTGTTTCTTTTTCTAACGAGCTTGACACAAGACCAGGAACTATGCTCAATAATCCTTGTTTCATTTTTTAACAAGGTTGACATAGGAAAAAACTATCCTCGACCTTGATCAGGGATCAGAAAACGACTATACAGCTTGATATGAAATTTCAAAGGGACTCAAAGGCATCACGCCATCAAATGAATCCACCTCAGAATTAGAAGGTACGATTCGAGGATCATCAATAGTAACAGTATTTGATGAAATCATATGAATATTTGCAATAGAAGGTGATATGTCAGGAGGAGGGAAGGAAAAAGTACCCAGTAAACCGGAATCTTTAATCAAACCTACGCCAACGTCTTTGTAAGGGATAGTCGTTTTACCGACATGCTGAAAACTATCTGTAGAGGCTGGGTCGGATGAAAAATAGGTCATATGGTCTATCGTAATGATCTTTCCATTATGAGGAAAATTTATAAGCCAAAAGACCGATGAAACAATAGTAGTCATAGCATAAGACCAACTGCGACCCAGGAGAAGGTTGTAATCTAGAGGGGCATCAACCATTTCAACATCTAGATTTACGGTTTTGCCTTCGACCCCTATAGGTAAATCCTGCAAAATACCAAAAGGATGGAACCCTCGCCCATCAAAAGCCTTTAGAATTGTCAGAGACTAATTGAGTGTGGGAGAACCAAGCAATCTCCAACACTGGATCGACATAATACACGTAGAATCCCCTTCATCAATCACAGTCTGAAAGCAAGGCCTGTTTTTGACTAACATTGGAATCTAGAAAGCAATTTGATGAGGAATGCGGGGTGTACTATTCTCTAAATTGAAGATTATTAGGTTCGGATCCTGAATATCGACAGCTCCTATAGCAGACAATAGTAATTTACGCTGTGTTGGGCATGATTGCAACACTTCCAAAGCTGAAATTGTTGAAGGGGAAATGGCTAAGTCTTCAACAATGTTATAATTATGGACAACTCTCGCATGTGGATTGAAAGCTGATTTCTGAAATATACCTTTAGCAAGCGGTTTGATTACTAAGTCAGGGTTGGGTTTTTCGATCTATAGTGGACCAGGACTAGGAGGAGGTGAAGTTGATGTGTTTGAATTAGAAGATTCTACTTCTTTACCATCAACATGATTTTTACTAACATAATCTTGTGATCTCGTCGCAATCCTGACCTGAGACATCATCATAATGGGTTCTTCAGAGGTATTCGAGGAAGAAGAAACCATCTTACTATCTTGAGTAGGAAAAGGATCCTTCAAGACAACAGGCATTTGAGAACCTTTAACAAATTTCAAAAACTTTACTCGATGTGGGCATTCTTTAGTAAAATGATCCTCGTCACAAATGAAACAAGGATAGCAAGGTTTTCATTTTTCGTCAATGGATTCATTTTTATTCGTTTTATCTTTTGAATTTTGATTTTTTTTGTTCTTCCCCCTCTCTTTACTACCGGATTTGGTCGTATATGAATCTATGACATGGACGTCGGTAGAAACTTCAGCGGAAGAATCTCCTTTCGGGGAATCAGGTAAAGTTATTGTAGGAGAAGAATTCTTTTTGCTTTTAGTACTAACTAAACCAATCATACCATCAGTAGCATGAGACCTTGAAGGAGCTGTAGTTTTTGGAAGATCAGGGATTTTTTCATGTAAAGTACCTGACTGCGTATAAACGAGGTTGAGGTACTGAGCTTGAGCAAGGACTTGTTCTTCAGTGAAAACTCCTACCTTAGCTACATCTTCAGTGATTTTAGGTAACAATGATTTAACGAACCATTCCGCTAAAATTTGATCCAGAATGAAAACTTTCACTAAACACCTTCTACATCGCCATTCATGAATATGATCAGAAATATATGTGGACGTGGATTGTTTTAGTGAAGTTAACAGTTCCGTGCCATTGTTGTATCTGACAGGCAACTAAAAATGAGTTAAGAAAGAAGTGGCTAACTGACTGAAATTATAAAAA
The DNA here is from genome assembly GCA_000404065.3 of Pinus taeda. Lineage (NCBI taxonomy): Eukaryota > Viridiplantae > Streptophyta > Pinopsida > Pinales > Pinaceae > Pinus > Pinus taeda. The sequence continues at coordinate 13,975 of APFE030458880.1, forward strand.
GAGCCTCGTGGTAACTCAATGTACCATTTGGCAGCAAGACCAATAAGAGTTCGTTGAAAAAGACGCAATCGAATTGAATCATCAATGATAGAATTAGATGCACACCAGAAGTGATAAGTCATAACATGATTTGATAGATCCTCTCCCGAATTACCCTCGAATTTTGGGATATCATTGGGCAACTTATTAGGCATTGGTGGCCAATACGAAAGATAGTTAATCGAATCATTTGTAAGGTGCGACAAATCAGGTAAATCCAAAGTTGCAATAAATGGTAACTGATGGTTAGGGTCGCGAAAACCTTGAGTAACAAGACCAGCTCCAGGAGGCGGATATCCAGGATAACCTGGAATCAAATTTGCATTAGGAATATTATAACCTCCTGGAAAACCAGGATTAACCAGACCAAACAGGGGTTGTTGAGGCTGTTGATAAGTATAGCCAGGATACGGTTGATTTTGATAAAATGGGTTTTGTACAGTAGGACCGAATTGATACTATCCCTGGTATGGTTGATAAGTGAATTGTGGTTGACTTGTAGCAATCGTACTTGGACCAGCTTGTCTTGCAGGCATCTGGACGAAAGTCTGAACGGTAGTTCCTGACTATGGCACAAAGACTTGAGGAGTTTGTATTGATATAGGGATAGTAGAAACTAGAGCTACCGATACTCCAGAAACAAGAGCGGTAGGTTGAACAAAAGTTGCAGCAGCAGTTCGGGCTAGAGTCTAAGGTGAGCTAGGCCCAGGCTTCTGAACTAAACCAGGTGCAGAGGTTTGAATAGTAGGTTAGACAAGTTGTTGGGTTGGACTAGAAACCAAAGGTTGTCTAGGTTGATTAGATAACTGCACATTAGGTTACATAGTCTGTTAAGTTTGAGGTGGATTCCACACCATGTTTATTCCGGGGTATGGACTCATAATAGATTATGCATATGGAGGACCATAACCTGGTTGAACGTAGTTCTTTTAAAATATCATACATAATTTTATTTCATTACATTTATGGATTAGGAATATTGAATACATAATTGTATATTTAGATGTTTATAATTAAATGTTTAATATAGATAGTTGTATTTATAACTTAAAACAATTTAGATAATAAGTGGTGAATGAAAACTTTGTTATGAATAAAAATTTACGCAACTAATGGATTTTCAATAGTGATACCATATTATTTTTTTTAATATAATAATAATTTTTTATATTTTTTTATATAATTTCATAATTAAAATTTTGTATTATATATAAAAGTCCAGTTATTTTCCATTGATGCAACCTGGTATTAAAAGAGATTTGCTATTAGTTAGCTTGAGATATTAATCAACTAAATATAAATCTATTAATTAGCATGAGATAATCCCCAGTGGCTAGTCAAAAACAAGAAAGTCACTTGAGCACAACTCCTCATCATGAGTTAACAAACTATTCAACATTCAATATTAGTTTATAAATGATGAATAAAGGCTTAAATATTTCATGATTAGCGATGTTTTTTTTTTGAAGGTTTAGTTCTTTTAAAATATCATACATAATTTTATTTCATTGCATTTATGGATTAGGAATATTGAATACATAATTGTATATTTAGATGTTTATAATTAAATGTTTAATATATATAGTTGTATTTATAACTTAAAATAATTTAGATAATAAGTGGTGAATGAAAACTTTGTATGAATAAAAATTTACGCAACTAATGGATTTTCAATAGTGATACCATATTTTTTTTTAATATAATAATAATTTTTTATATTTTCTATATCATTTCATAATTAAAATTTTGTATTTATATATAAAAGTCCAGTTATTTTCCGTTGATGCAACCTGGTATTAAAAGAGATTTGCTATTAGTTAGCTTGAGATATTAATCAACTAAATATAAATCTATTAATTAGCATGAGATAATCCGTAGTGGCTAGTCAAAAACAAGAAAGTCACTTGAGCACAACTCCTCATCATGAGTTAACAAACTATTCAACATTCAATATTAGTTTATAAATGATGAATAAAGGCTTAAAGATTTCATGATTACGATGTGTTTTTTTTTTTTTTTTTTTTTTGAAGGTTTAGTTCTTTTAAAATATCATACATAATTCTATTTCATTGCATTTATTGATTAGGAATATTGAATACATAATTGTATATTTAGATGTTTATAATTAAATGTTTAATATAGCTAGTTGTATTTATAACTTAAAATAATTTAGATAATAAGTGGTGAATGAAAACTTTGTATGAATAAAAATTTACAAACTAATGGATTTTCAATAATGATACCATATTATTAATTTTTTTTTAATATAATAATAATTTTCTATATTTTCTATATCATTTCATAATTAAATTTTGTATTTATATATGAAAAATCCATTATTTTCCATTGATGCAACCTGGTATTAAAAGAGATTTGATGATCTTGGAGTTTAGTCCAAGTTTTTATAATATAAATAAATTTATTTATTTAAGGATTTATTGTCTTATATGATGTATATATATATGATATAATTCTTTTAGTTTATAAAAATGTATTGATATGTCCTCAAACTTAATATTAAATTATATATCTCAAAATTTTCCACTTAATATCATAATTAAAGGATTTATATATTTATATCTTTTTATTCCCATAAAAACCTAACACAAATAAGTTAAAATGTTAAAAGAAAGGAGAGATAGGATAAATAAAACAAGGAAGCATAGCTAGTGTTCCCTATAAAATGTTTTAGTGTCATGATGTGTTGTATGTACTCCAAACAATAATAAAATTGTAAAATGAGTTATATGCATATTTGTTTAACCTTTGTTTTATTAATTTGTTTAATATACTTAGCTTTTTTTTTGGTAAATAAATGTTAGTTATATTTATATATATATATATATATATATATAATTGAACATTTGAAGAGAATGATAACAAGTTAATAAATATTTATTTAATATTGAATGATGACAATTTTTTTTATATAATACTCATATTATAGTACACACATGTCATGTCAATAGAGTATAAATTGATATATTGAGAGTTGTACAAATTGTACACATGGTATTTTTACATATTTTTTCAAATTTATATTTTTTAAATTATTTTTTTGTAAATAAAAAATAAAACCCATAAAAATGGTCTATTCAATACTTTACACCAATGAGAAAATGGAATTTTTGAATTTAATTACAAATCATTTGTGTTTATGGTACATAGTAATTAATATATAATGTTCTTTTTCAAATTTTTATTGTACATAGTAATTAATGATATAATACATAGTAATTAATAATAGAGTACACAAAAGTCAATTCTTACCATTATTACACAATAAGAGGGGATACATTTCAACCAATAATATTTGAGATAAATAGAAATCATTTTTATTTAAAAATAATAAATTTAATTTCATAATGTTAAATTTTAGATAAATTTTAATTTTTTTAGTCAAAACAAAACTAATTACAAATCAATGAAAAATTGAATACAGTTATAAGATAAAAGTGAGTATAGAAAATACATATATGAGATTATTACATTTTATAATTGAAGTTTGGTTGTTACTTTATAGTTGATGATTGATACTGGTAGTTATTATGTAAGTCCTTGTGATTTATTTAAATTGTAATTGAGGATAATGACTGTAGATAATCAATTCTTCCTCATTACATTTATTAATTTACAAAAGTCATATAAGATAATGCAATTAATTAATATATTGCACCTTAATTTACTAAATTGCACTCATTATTTCACAAAAATATTGATGATATATTGATACTTCATATACATAAATTTACAAAGTTTGTTCCATTAATATTTTAAAAAGTTATTACTAAAATTTTCTTATCTAATATTTTGAAAATATAAATTTTAAGAAAATGGTAATTAATAATTTAAGTATAAAATGAAGACATATAAAAGTTGGCATATTTCTTTATAGAATTTATTATTCTAATTAGAGGAAGTTGTGTATATATAATAGCGTGAATTTGTGCGATGAATTTTTATATTAAATATAATATATAAAGAAATTTATCTATAGGTTAAATATTGCTTGTGATATTGATATTATTATATTATGGTCAAATATGTTGGGTTTGCTATATAAAGTGGACTTAAGTTAAATAAAGTTGTGGAAATTAAAAAAAGTAATGTTAAATATAAATACATATAAAGTAAATAAAGTTATATAATATATTAAAATAACATGAATATAAAATATAATATATAAATAATCATGGTCAAAGATCTGTACTATTTAACTAAGAGTTGTAGTTTTTATATTTAAATCAATAAATAAGAGAATTAGTTTATCTAATAAAAATTAAAAAAAAAATAATTAAGGTTATTTTGTGATGATGTGAAACTCATATGCATGATAATTTGAAATAGATTTGGATGAATGATAAAGAGATTGTGGTTTTGTTCTCTATTGTAGAATTTATCACTCTTATCATGAATGAAAAGGGAAAATAAAAACAATATATTTAATGATTCGAATAATGCACTTTGTTGAAAAACTAATCTTTTAGTTTTAATCACAATATTGATTTTCTACCTAATGTATCTTTTTCTATTAAGTTAGTATGTCGATTTTATTTACTATTTGGATTTCTTTTGATATGGCTATTAATATTGTTTATACTAATAAATTAAAGTTATAGTTAATTTAGGGAGAATAACCAATAATATGGTGTCCCTTATTAAATTATGTGAGTTTTGAAGTTGTGTCAATTATGACTTGATATCATCAATTGATTATAGATGTACCAAGTTTTCTCATGATGTTCATCCACAATAAGTCATCTAAAATATAATTTGTTGATTATTTTGATAATGGCCACTATATTTATATATGGGTTGGTAGCAATAATGTGACCATGTGCCTATGTTGTATCCTAGTTGCTATTATTTTATATTTTGATGGAATTGATGTAAGAGTTTGACCTTGCAAGAGTGTACATTTGTGTTATTTTGAGTTGTCATGTATGGTTGGGAGTATCATTTATATAATGATATAAATACAATTTGTATGGTTGTATATATATATATATATGTATGTATGTATGTATGTATGTATGTATGTATGTATGTATGTATGTATGATTGAACTCTTATAGTCATTAGGGTATATTTATATTAAAATTTTAATTGGTCAACATTGCTCCAGGGATGTCACCCCTTGAAATTTAACAATGATGTGTATAACCCAGGTAAATAGCCAACTTCCTAGTTAAAATAAAAAGGAATGATTATTGAAAACTAATTGGTATCTTGATGAAAACATATCACTAATGGTATTGATGAGATAGCCCAGACCCTAGAGGGATATTGAGTAATCTTATTTCTTAGTTGGTATTCATTGCTTATACAAGAAAAAGAAATTGATTCATGATAATAATTCTTATAGTGTGTTATGACTCTATATTTGATGTGTGTTGAGATGATTCTCATATTTATGATGTTATGGGATGAGGTTATGTTGACATGTGGTTCTATTTATTATGAGATGTTATGATATATATTTGATGCAGATATGTTGATGTTATAACCTATGATGGTAGTTCATGTTGTGAACCATATGATAATTGTATGTAGATTTTATGACATGCATGAGCATGCAATTATTTACTATCCAGAATGTGGAGATTAACAATAATGTTATGTTATCATGTTAACATGCAAGATTTGGCATGTGGATTATTTTCTATGATACTATGATGTTACAACTAATGCATTGTTTGCATGTTGAGATGTGATAGGAAATCCACAAATAGGTCGAGAGGGTTAGTTATTTGATGATGTCGTGGGAGCGCATACCTACGAGGGAGAATATGAAACACCATATGGGATAGGGACATAATCAACACTACATATGCCAGTGGTTTCTTTGTCTTGTATAACTCTTGATGGATAGCCCTTGAGGGGCTATGGGACCATCTTGAGGAGGCCAAGTGCCTGATAATGGATTTGGATGTCGAATTTTGGAGGTGGTGTAAGGAATTTGATGCATGGGGCTGTGCACTTTAGTGAGTGTGGAGGGAGTGGGCCAGCCTTTCGAGATACCTAAAGTACTACTACATGGAGTACTAAGTCAAGTTCCTGCAATGGGGAAAATGAAGTTTGAGTCGGGCGCGAGCCTTGGGGCCAACCTTGGGCTATGATATAGACCGATGAGGCTTTATGCTTTGGTTCCAAAAGCTGGGAAAAATGGAAAAGATTCCTTGGGATTTCCTGGGTGTTGTGGAAACTTTCAATGAGTGTTGGTTATACTAGTTCAACAAAGGGTGTAGGGCAAATTCGAAGTAATAAATAGCTAAATAAAATAAAATGTTAAGTGATTAAGCTTAAATTCAGGACGAAGTTCCTTAAATAGGGGGAATATGTAATGCCACCTAATAATAATAAAAATAATAATAACAAATAAGTAAAATAATATAATATTAAAATATTAGTAAATAAATAATAAACAATAAAGAAAATATAATAATAGTAAATAAAATATAAATAATGAAGTGAGTGTGGAGGGAGTGAGCCAACCTTTTAAGATGCCTGAAGTACTACTGCATGGAGTACTGAGCTGAGTTCCTGTCATGGGGTAGATGAGGTCTGAGTTAGGCGCAAGCCTTAGGGCCAAACTTGGGCTATGGTATAGACCGATGGGGCTTTATGCCTGGTTCCAAAAGTTGGGAAAAATGACAAAGGTTCCTTGGGATTTCCCGGCTATTGTGGAAACTTTCAATGATTGCTGGTGTTGGCTGGATAAATCGATCTTGTGGACAAGACCGATCTCCCTAGTATCAGAAGATAGTCTAGCAACAAACATACAAACAAATCTATCTTTCTCTAAACATATGCAATTTATAAACAAATACTATAGAGGTGTTAAGACCCTACCTTAGATCCAATGCTTGTTCGTAGTAGCCATCCTTCAATCATTCAAAAGAGTTACCCTTGAGAACCTGCAATCACAAACAAGAAAACATATAACACCTGCATAGAAAATATCATAAATCATGTCTATTATGGTGATCAAGGAATCCATAAAATAAACCATAAACCAACAACTTATTGAGAAAAACAAACTTATTTCTATTAACTTTGAAGTAGAAGAACCTTACAACCTTTTTAGCCTTGATGTTGAACAAGCTCTTCTTGGGGTCCGAAATAGGAATTTCCTTTACTTTGACAAGCCTTGCACTCTTCCAAATGAGATCATAGAGGTATGTAATCTCTCCTCATAAAAACTCAACTAAGAAGACTAAGTTCCAACAGCATTTCACCTCAAAAATATTCAGCTTCTAACCTCCCAAGTAACCAGCTCAATGCTTCATTTTATAGTGCATAGGAGGAGGTTACAGGTCCATCTATGAAGGGATAGAATCCTCCTTCGAAGGGATAAGCTCCTCACATCAAGGGGCTAGCTCCTTAAGGTATGGGATGCATGAACCTTAAGAGAGCGAACTTGCCACCTCAAGATTCCTTCCAGAAGATTCTAGAAATGACTGAAAGTGAGTTTTTAGAATATACTCGCGCCTTTTTAACTTTTACAGGGGTCTGCACCCATAACATAGAGACAAAGTGGTCAGGTGCGCAGGAGACATGACCATTAGGTGCGGGACCGCAGGTAATGCAAAGAGAAAGTGCAAAATTAGAGTTTTAGAGACTTTTGAGGGCTTTCTCTTATTTTCAAGGCTTGATATGAGGAACTGAGGCTCAAGACTTGCAAAGGAGGAAAGGATGAGTGGTAATGGACTCACACAGATTGCAGAATGTCAAGGTGACAATTTTTAGTGCAACAGATTGCCCCCTAAAGTGCGAAGTCTGTAATAGATGAAGATAGAGTCTGTCATTTATGAAGAGTGAAGTACTTTATCATTTCAAGGATCATCCTGTGGATACCCCAATCGAAACCTGTAAAACATTTAATGCAAAATATATATATGTAGGCATATCATTGTTGAGGTAGGCATTCCCATACTCAGATCAAAACTGACTAAAAAACTGACGAAACTGTTCTGATACAGGAATGATTTTGTAATACATCAAGAGTACAGACATGTGTAGACACAATATGGGTGCAACCATCTGTTTATGAATAGTCCATTGTATAATGAATAACAAAATTCCTTGTAGTATGGATGGTAGAAACTAGATCCTGGGTCTTGATTTCTGCTTCCCGAACTAGTACGATTCTATCCATGTGAATAAATGTGTCGAAGTCGAACATGGTAGAAACCACTTGATTACCAGTCAATGATATGAACTGTTGACAAGTGTGAGAGAAACCACCAGTAATGTCAACGGTTCTCAAAGTACTCAATACAATCCATGAAATGTGAATAAATGAGCCGAATTCGAACATGTCATAGAATTATTTGATCGAAGGTCAATGATGCAACCTATCATCGAAGGCGAGAAACCTGCCATTAGGGCATGCAGATTTCAAGGTACTGATGATTTCTAGATCAACTTCCTAGATAATGAGTTGATGTTGATAGAAAGCAATATGTCGTAGGCAAGCCCACAACATGAAATCATAGATCAAGTTTTGAAGAAATATATCAGCAAGGACTGACTCAGGGATGGTCAAAATGGATGACAGATATTTTGCAGATGAATGGTTTGTTTGAACTGATCTCTTGAACACATAATGACACTGCAGATGACTTGGTGACAATTGGCCCAAAGCTAATACCTAGAAACCGGCTGAAGACTTTCAATGTGGTTTGATTAACTGTTAGGCAAAGGATTTCCCAACCCAAGTGAACAAAAAGTGTCATGTTCAAGAGTGGTTAACGACTTTTCAAAAAAAACAAAGTGTAACAAATAGGTTCATTTTTCTCTTTTCCCCCACCAAGTATCTCTTTATTTTTGACAAGCTTGAGGAGAATAACATTTTCTTGTTTATAAGCTCATCCTTCAGATGAGTCCAACTTAGTTTAAAATTAGAACCCTAAGAAGGAGTGGTTTGTTCTTGTTTAAAATTGAACAGGTCCTTTACTGTTAAATTTTAACGAGTCCAGTATAGGAAAGACTTGGTGTTTTTCAATTTTAGGGAGTCAGAAGAAAAAATTAAGAAAACTCCATGGGGGTACTTTTTCGTAAAATAATCCCTCAGGTCAGAAAAAGGATAAAATAATACAGGAGGGATGACATTTCCAATACTTTAACGAGCTAGAAAGGATCAGTGCTCGACAATCTTTTCATATTTAGAGAGTCTAAAAAGGGTTTAAAGAGGACTCTACTCTCGTCATGGTGAAAATTCCAATGTCTTCAAGGTTTAACGAGTTCGACATAGGTAAAACTTGGAGTCCTTTTCATGTTTAGAGAGTTTGAAAAAGACGCGGAAAAGAAAACTCCAGGGGGGTCCTTTTTCGTAAATTTGTGTCCCTCAAGCTCGAAAAAGTATAAAATAATACTCTAGAGAACTGCTTGACCATTACAATCAAGGAGTACTTTTCATAATTAGTGGCATCGATTCGAAAAAGTAAAAAAGTGATCGAAGACACGTCGTTTCATAGGCAGTATTGAACTTGAAATGACAAAAGTCCGACGATCTTTTCATGTTTATAGGGTCAGAAAAGAGCTGTAAGTGGACCACCTTTTTATTCTATTTAATGAGTTAAAAGGGAAAAACTTGGCAATATTTTCATATTTTACGAGTCAGAAAAGAGCTTAAAGAAGACTCGTCCTAGAGAAATGAGTGGTATAAAGGGTAGCAACTGGTTCCGGCAATGGTGGAACTACTCAAAACATGTAAAGGTTAAGAGGCTAGCTAACAAAACCACTCATCGCTGCGGTCCCTCAGGAAAGGAAAAACAACCAAGTGAAAGCATATGATCAGCCAAAGGGATGGTGGTGATGGAATGAAAACAACCAAGGCTCATCTAGTAGAATTTAGCGGATAAAAGTGGCGATCACGAGATGTAAATCGGGTATGGGTTCATTTTTACACAAGCTTGAACCATGGAGAACTCTGCTTAAATTTAGTTTCATGTTTAAACAAGCTTGAAATGAAAAACTATGTTTGTCATAAGTTCGCATGCCCCTGACATAATGACTCAAATCGAGGTACATGCCCCCCAAGCTTCATTGCATTCAACGAGGTGGATGGAATGAAAGTTCACTTTTGAGATCTTGGAAAGACTCAAAGACTCGATTTGGAAAGGGAGTTGTTTCATTTTTTAATGAGGTTGACACAGTAAAAGAACTATCCTCATAACTCTTGTTTCATTTTTTAAACGAGCTTGACACAAGACAAGGAACTATGCTCTAAAATCCTTGTTTCATGTTTTTAAGAGCTTGACACAAGACAAGGAACTATGCTCCATGACCCGGTTTCATTTTTTAACAAGGTTGACACAGGAAGAAAACTATACTCGACACATCCGGTTTCATTTTTTAACGAGGTTGACACAAGAAAAAACTATCCTTGATACATCTGGTTTCAATTTTTTAACGAGGTTGACATAGCAAAAAACTATCCTCGACACTCCTTGTTTCATTTTTTAACAAGCTTGACACAAGACAAGGAACTATGCTCTAAATTCCTTGTTTCATTTTCTAATGAGCTTGACACAAGACAAGGAACTATGCTCACGACTCCTTGTTTCATTTTTTAACGAGCTTGACAAAAGACCAGGAACTATGCTCAATAATCCTTGTTTCTTTTTTTAACGAGCTTGACACAAGACCAGGAACTATCCTCAATAATCCTTGTTTCATTTTTTAATGAGGTTGACACAGGAAAAAACTATCCTCGACCTTGCTTAGGGATCAGAAAATGACTATACAGCTTGATATGAAATTTCAAAGGGACTCAAAGGCAGCACACCATCAAATGAATCCACCTCAGAATCAGAAGGTATGATTCAAGGATCATCAATAGTAATAGTATTTGATGAAATCATATGAATATTTGCAATAGAAGGCGATATGTTAGGAGGAGCGAAGGAAAAATTTCCCAGTAAACCAGAATCTTTAATCAAACCTATGCCAACATCTTTGTAAAGGATAGCCGTTTTACCTACGTGCTGAACACTATCTGTAGAGGCAGGGTTAGATGAAAAATAGGTCATATGGTCTATCGTAATGATCTTTTCGTTATGAGGAAAATTTATAAGCCGAAAGACTGATGAAACAATAGCAGTCATAGCATAAGACCAACTGCGACCCAAGAGAAGGTTGTAATCTAGAGGGGCATCAACCATTTCCACATCTAGATTTATGGTTTTTCCTTCGACCCCTATAGGTAAATCCTGCAAAATACTAAAAGGATGGAACCCTTTCCCATCAAAAGCCTTTAGAATTGTCGGACACTGATTGAGTGTGGGAGAACCAAGCGATCTCCAACACTAGATCGACATAATACATGTAGAATCCCCTTCATCAATCACAGTCCGAAAGCAAGGCCTGTTTTTGACTAACATTGGAATCTGGAAAGCCATTTGATGAGGAAGGCGGGGTGTACTATTCTCTAAATCGAAGATTATTAGGTTCAGATCTTGAATATCGACAACTCCTATAGCAGACAATAGTAATTTACGCTGTGCTGGGCATGATTGCAACACTTCCAAAGCCGAAATTGTTGAAGGGGCAATGGCTAAGTCTTCAACAATGTTATAATTTTGGACAACTCTCGGATGTGGATTGAAAGCTGATTTATGAAATATGCCTTTAGCAGGCGGTTTGATTACTAAGTCAGGCTTGGGTTTTTCGATCTATAGTGGATCAGGACTAGGAGGAGGTGAAGTTGATGTGTTTGAATTAGAAGATTCTTCTTCTTTACCATCAACAATATTTTTACTACCATAATCTTGTGATCTCGTCGCAATCCTGGCATGAGACATCATCATAATGGGTTCTTCAGAGGTATTTGAGGAAGAAGCAACCATCTTACTATCTTGAGTAGGAAAAGGATCCTTCAAGACAACAAGCGTTTGAGAACCTTTAACGAATTTCAAAAACTTTACTCGATGTGGGCATTCTTTAGTAAAATGATCCTCGTCGCAAATGAAACAAGGATAGTGAGGTTTTCGTTTTTCATCAATAGATTCATTTTTATTCGTTCCATCTTTTTAATTTTGATTGTTTTTATTCTTCCCCCTCTCTTTACCGGATTTGGTCGTATATGAATCTATGACATGGACGTCGACAGAAACTTCAGCGGAAGAATATCCTTTCGAGGAATCAGGTAAAGTTATTGTAGGAGAAGAATTCTTTGAAGATTTCTTTTTGCTTTTAGTACTAACTAAACCAATCATACCATCAGTAGCATGAGACCCTGAAGGAGCTGTAGTTTTTGGAAGATCAGGGATTTTTTCATGTAAAGTACCTGACTGTGTATAAACGAGGTCGAGGTACTGAGCCTGAGCAAGGACTTGTTCTTTAGTGAAAACTCCTGCCTTCGCTACATCTTCAGTGATTTTAGGTAACAATTATTTAACGAACCATTCCACTAAAATTTGATCCAGAATGAAAACTTTCACTAAACGCCTTCTACATCGCCATTCATGAATATGATCAGAAATATATGTGGACGTGGATTGTTTTAGTGAAGTTAACAGTTTCGTGCCATTGTTGTATGTGACAGGCAACTAAAAATGAGTTAAGAAAGAAGTGGCTAACTGACTGAAATTATAAAAAGAGCCTCGTGGTAACTCAATGTACCATTTGGCGGCAAGACCAATAAGAGTTTGTTGAAAAAGATGCAATCGAATTGAATCATCAATGATAGAATTAGATGCACACCAGAAGTGATAATTCATAACGTGATTTGACAGATCCTCTCCCAAATTACCCTCGAATTTTGGGATATCATTGGGAAACTTATTAGGCATTGGTGGCCAATACAGAAGATAGTTAATTGGATCATTTGTAAGGTGCAAAAAATCAGGTAAATCCAAAGTTGCAATAAATGGTAACTGACGGTTAGGGTCGTGAAAACCTTGAGTAACAAGACCAGCTCCAAGAGGAGGATATCCAGGATAACCTGGAATCGGATTTGCATTAGGAATATTATAACCTCCTGGAAAACTAGGATTAACTAGACCAAACTGGGGTTGTTGAGGCTGTTGATAAGTATAGCCAGGATACGGTTGATTTTGATAAAATGGCTTTTTTATAGTAGGACCAAATTGATACTATCCCTGGTATGGTTGATAAGTGAATTGTGGTTGACTTGTAGCACTCGTACTTGGACCAGCTTGTCTTGCAGGCATCTGGACCAAAGTCTGAACTGTATTTCCTGACTATGGCACAAAGACTTGAGGAGTTTGTATTGATATAGGGATAGTAGAAACTAGAGCTACCGATACTCCAGAAACAGGAGTGGTAGGTTGAAAAAAAGTTGCAGCAGTTCAGGCTGGAGTCTAAGGTGAGCTAGGCCTAGGCTCCTGAACTAAACCAGGTGCAGAGGTTTGAATAGTAGGTTAGACAGGTTGTTGGGTTGGACTAGAAACCAAAGGTTGTCCAGGTTGATTAGATAATTGCACATTAGGTTACATAGTTTGTTGAGTTTGAGGTGGATTCCACGCCATGTTCATTCCGGGGTATGGACTCATAACAGGTTGTGCATATGGAGGACCATAACCTGGTTGAACGTAGGGTTGGTAATTAAGTGGTACATTTTTAGCTCCTTGTAAAAATGATTGACTAGAAGGCGGTTGGAAACCTTGAGTTGGGTACTGACCTTGAGGTTGATAACCCTGAGGCACATACTGATTCTGAGGTTGAGAAGCATCCTGAGGAGTATACTGAGTCTGGGGTTGAGCTTGGGGTATGTATTATCCTGAAGGTATGTACTGTCCTTGAGGTTGCCCCCCAGGTAGTAACTGACTACCCTGAGGTTGCCCCTCAGGAGGTAACTGACTACCTTGAGGTTGCCCCCCAGGTGGTAACTGACTACCCTGGGGTTGCCCCCCAGGCGGTAACTGACTACCTTGAGGTTGAGGATTTGCAATACTACCAGACATCATAAGAATTTTCTCTATGTTCAATGTTTTAGTTCCATTATTACCAGGTGATAATTGATGTTCAGTCGGTTAAGGAGTTGCTCTTGAAAAAGTACCAGAGAGTGACTGGTACCCTAAAGGAACAGAAGGACCACCGTATAAAAAGTTTCTTGTGATTGGGAAAACATAGACAATTGTCTTGACATGATCAATGAAGGATAATAACATCTGGGTGTAAGATGAAATTAATCACACAGAAACAAAGAAAATTTCAATAAAAGAACCTAAAGTCTCTAAAGAAACAAACAACTGAATCACACACCTAAAAAATCTAAGAGTTCAAACCACACACAAACAATAACTTCCTGTACCAAAAATACTAGTTGGTGATGAAATCCAACATCGTAGAAGTTTAATATAGAAAGGGCGGTTGGAACAGTTACCCCGACAACCTGCTTAATGAAATAGACTGGCACATGTTTCTTCACAAAACCATCTCGAGTGAAGAGAACCCCCCAGAGAGTCCAAGTGAGTCTGGTCAACGTCTACTCCAGGTACAGTGAGACCTGTCCTTCACTGTCACCTTAGGAAATAATCTTAAGTTTATGGACACTAAGGTTACCAACAACAACAAATACAACTGGGGGAACAATCTATTATCCGATCTACGCGCAAGGGCAGAGTAACAAAGCTCAATCCCCTTGAAGGCTCCTCGAATGATCAATCTGAGGTTTACCAACAAGTGACCCTAGGCTCCTCGACAATGGTTATTCTGAGGTTTACCGTTTATAATACGCGCAAATCTTTTATCTTTCCCAATGAAACAGACTTGATTGTCTCAAAGTTTCGAACATGATCTTGTGATTGACTCCTTTAAGAGAAGCTTCCCAGAATGTATCAATTACAATTGGATTTATTTCCTACCGCAAGATGTATCTACTTGTTTGTTTTAACTATCTTGGAGAGTTAATTACTCCCTATTCCAAGATACCGGCCTAAGCTATATTGGTGATAAGAGCCCTAGAAATAGAAAAGATAACTAGATCAACTTTAATTAAGCATTGCTTTTACGGGTTGTTCTTTAATTCAATAGGTATGGAAATGAAACTTTGATGGTGTGAAGACTCGACTCCAAAAACACTAAAAAGATGCACCTAAAATGATAAGCAATTTGTTTTTCTTTCAATGAAATTCTAGCTAAAAGAAAGAGTTTGAGAATGCAATTCTTTAAGAAACAATTCTTTCTTTCAACATGGAAATAAAAAGAAAATCTTTTTGTATTTTTCAATAAGAACTCAAAACGAGACTACTAACTAATGCTCACAAAAAACCCCTTTCCCTTTTCAAAACTCAAAACTACAAAAAACAATTTGCTTCAAAAGAGATCTACAAGTTCTAGAAAACACTCAAAACTACAAAACTAATTTTGAGATCTAAAAAATTTTAAAAACCTAAATTGAATAAAAAGCTTCAATTATTTTTTAGGACGTTTTACTTAGTTTTTCAGTAAACTAAGGCTTCAATTATTTTTGAGGATGTTTTACTTAGTTTTTTAGTAAACTAAGGATTCATTTGTTCAGAATAACAAATTAATAAAAAAACATCCAGATATGTTTTGTTTTGTAAAAATGAAATTCAAAACTTATAACAAGGCTTGTTCAAAGATTTGCAAGGAGAAAAGTAAATCTATTTCTCACAAAGGATAGATTTCACAACCAAGTCAGACTCATCAAGAAGATGAAAAGAGACTAGGGTAATCTAAGGTTTCTCAAGCTTCTGATCTTTGAGTCACTACAGAGACCAAGTGAAAACCACTCCAAGAATGCAAAACTTCTAGAAAATTATCTAAAACAAAAATACCATCGGAACTCACTCACAAGAGATTTTTTGACAAGACAAATGCAGATCTGGGTAGACACTAAAAACCTTAAAAGAAACCTAAACTTAACTAGAAGAAAACATTTTGTTTTTCAAAAAATTCTACAGGGTCTGTAGGCTTCCAGAATAACCAGGTGTGGTCCTGCTCTGTTTACTAAAGGAAAAGTGTGGAGATGCCCGCACTGTCTGTAAATAGAAAATATGGTACCCTGAAAACTTCGAAAAAACAAAAGATAATCTAGATTCTAAAAACTACCGAAGCCAACATACATCAATCAAAAACCAGAAATGAAAACAAGTTTCTCAAATCAAAGACAAAGAAAAACCAAAACCAAATTTAGTTCCCCAGTGGAGTTGCCAATTTGTTGGTCGGATAAATCGATCTTGCGGACAAGACCGATCTCCCTAGTATCAAAAGATAGTCTACCAACAAACAAACAAACAAATCTATCTTTCTCTAGACATATGTGATTTATAAACAAATACTATAGAGGTGTTAAGACCCTACCTTAGATCCAATGCTTGTTTGTAGTAGCCATCATTCAATCGTTCGAAAGAGTTACCCTTGAGAACCTGCAATCACAAACAAGCAAACATCAAATAGCACCTGCATAGCAAATATCATAAATCATGTCTATTATGGTGATCAAGGAATCCATAAAATAAACCATAAACCAACAACTTATTGAGAAAAACAAACTTATTTGTATTAACTTTGAAGTAGAAGAACCTTACAACCTTTTCAGCCTTGATGTTGAACAAGCTCTTCTTGGGGTCTGAAATAGGAATTTCCTTCATTTTGACAAGCCTTGCACTCTTCCAAATGAGATCATAGAGGTATGTAATCTCTCCTCATAAAAAATCAACCAAGAAGACTAAGTTCCATCAGCATTTCACCTCAAAAATATTCAGCTTCTAACCTCCTAAGTAACCATCCCAATGCTTCATTTTATAGTGTAGAGGAGGAGGTTACAGATCCATCTATGAAGGGATAGAATCCTCCTTCAAAGGGATAAGCTCCTCACATCAAGGGGTTAGATCCTTAAGGTATGGGATGCAAGAACCTTAAGAGAGCGAACTTGCCACCTCAAGATTCCTTCCAGAAGCTTCTAGAAATGACTGAAAGTGAGTTTTTAGAATATGCTCGCGCCTTTTTAACTTTTACAGGGGTCCGCACCCATAACACAGAGACAGAGCGGTCAGGTGCACAGGGGACATGACCATTAGGTGCGGGACCGTAGGTAATACAAAGAGAAAGTGCGGAACCAGATTTTCAGAGACATTTGAGGGCTTTCTCTTATTTTCAAGGCTTGATATGAGGAATTGAGGCTCAAGACTTGCAAAGGAGGAAATTATGAGTGGTAATGGACTCACACAGATTGCAGAATGTTAAGGTGACAATTTTTAGTGCAATAGCTGGTTATACTAGTTCAACAGAGGGTGTAGGGCAAATGTGAAGTAATAAATAACTAAATAAAATAAAATGTTAAATAATTCAACTTAACTTTAGGACGAAGTTCCTTAAAGAGGCGTAATATGTAATGCCCCCTAATAATAATAGAAATAATAATAATAATAAATAAAATAGTAAATAATAAAACTGAATATATATATATATATATATATATATATATATATTATATATATTATATATATTATATATATATAAAAGTAAACTATAAAAATGCTAAGAATAAGTAAAGTTAACAAAAATTAAAAAAGAATAAAATAAGAAAGAGTTAAATTAAGATAAATATTAAATTAAGCAAAACTTAAAATAAAGAAGTAAAAGTTGGCATGTTGACACATAGAATGTGCGCATATAGATCCCTTTCTATTTTTGGAATCGTTTGGTCTATTTAATGGACAATGAGGAGGATGAGATCGAATGATTCATTCATCCATTCTCTTGGAAGAAAAGTGTTTTCAGATAAATGATTTTGTTGATGGTGCTGGACCCGCCAACATGTAAGGGGATCTCCCTAGTAAGAAGTCGCAATTAGACCTCAGACCATTTGGTGTAGGAGTCCCAGTAGTGGGTCATATGGTAATGCCTTGACTACGAGTTCACACAGAGGCAAGTAAGATAACTCTATTGGTAGCAAGTGTGTGACAACTACAGTGAGTCAAAGAAGGTGCATGAGAGGTTCTAACACATGTGGGTTGATATGAGTGTGCCCCTTGGAAACCTGTAATAGTACTCATATGGGAAGGGAACACACGGGCAAAGATACATCACAAGCTGGAAAGCAAGTTAGCTGGAAATCCAAAGTGATGATTAAACCAACAACACATTTCAGAAAGATTCATACACACTCATACATAATAGTCGATACATGCATGCATAAGAAAGAAAATACATATGCCATTTAGAGTAAACAAGATATCTGGAATACAATACAACATATGCATGAAACGTGCTGACTCTTATTATATAAAGAAGTGTAAGTTCCAGTCATACAATACATCCATGTCCAACCACTAGCTCCAATAGTGGAACGTTGTAGCCACATCTGCCTGCTCCTTGTTTGGTCAATTTAGTGTGTCCTAAATTGCTATATAAATTGTCAATCCGGGAGTCGTAAACTGCTGAAGTGAAGTGCACTATCTATGCAAGATAACCATTTTCTTAGTTCTTTGTCGTTTTTAGTTTTTGATTTGTTTTTGGATTTATCTTCTTGTTGATTCTAATGTGAGATGGTGTGTGAGATGGTGATTCTAATAATCAAGTATGGACAAAAGTATTCAAGGTAATGATGGCCTCTAAAATAATTTCCAAACTTCAAAGTGTTCCAAAGGTGTTCAAACTTACAATGATGAAATCAAGATGTGCCTAGATCCTAATTAAACAAAATAGTGAACTGGTGACTATGAAACCTAGTATCCTTGCTGCTGTATAAAGAAAAGAAAATACTAAACTCAAAGCAATTTAAAGACTGTAAGCAAGGTAAACTAAATCATATCACATCAACTCATTTTTGACCCCTCACCATTCGACTCGCTCTGGCTATAGGAGGTAATCATACACAAATTGAGTAATTTGATATCTACACTGCATAAGATAAAACTAAGATTAAACTACACATTCATCCTACAATCCCTCACCATTCGACTCGCTCTGGCTATAGGAGGTAACCGAGAATGATATGAGTAATCTATTCACTAACTTGCAAAAGTAAATAAACTAGTATCAAACTATACATTCACACTCAATCCCTCACCATTCGACTCGCTATGGCTATAGGAGGTAATTGAAGAATGATATGAATAATCTAATATCTATCTTGCAGAAAAGTAAATGAACAAAGCAAAGCTAAAGAAACAAACAGTGCTGGAATTAGAAAACAAATCAGTAGAAAGGAAAAGATAATTCCATCATGTCATTAGTCATCAAAACTATATGCACTTCTCGGGCTTCCTATTAGAACCTGAAATGTAAACACTGGTCAGTTGACAATCAATTAAAAGCATAAAAGAAGTTATGGATAGCAAATAACATAAATACCATGAGCATCATAATATATACAACAAACATCTATGGTATCAAGAGCGTAAAATGAAGAAAAACATAAAGCTGTACAACAACTACAAGACCTTGGTGTACAGGGGCCCTCTGCAACCTTAGTCAATCAGAACCAATCACGAATTTGAACTCAAAATCAGTGTCTTCTCATATATTGCAATGCAGCCATAAAATAGAAACTAAGTTTCGGCTCAATGGCTCGTACAAACAGTCAAGATTACATAACAGCAACTACCAACCTATACGCATACGAAGATGCGTTATTTATAGCAGGAAATACATAACTAATTCATAAGGTCTGCGCTGGTAGCCAGACACGTAAAAGACCATAATCGAAAATTTAGCAGCATGGTAGCCGTGGGAAGTAAATCCAAGGAGGTGGTTTGTTGGATTTGGTCCACGAGCAATCCCTAGGTGTTAGCACACCTCCTAAAACTCAGGACCTTGCCACGCAATCCTCCTTGTGATGAAAACAAAGTTGTGCCACCGCAAAACTCCTTGTGTTGACCACCGTTTGACTAGCTTTGACCGCGGGCTTCTGTGGATGATTTGGCTGAACCAAGGGGACACGTTCCATGTCCACGTCCTTTGTAGCTTTCCCATGTGGCTGAGTTCTTCAATAGACACCTGTAACATAGAGTTTAACAAAAAGGCCGCGGAAACTGATTCTGGCTGCAGAAAGTGATAGATTCTGCAGCTGGTTGAACAAAAATCTAAATCAAACAGCAGCCACAAAACATAGTTAGGAAACCATTTATATGCTCATTTTAAACTAATATGCAATGATTTGATAGCTTAGAGGTTCAGGTAACTGGAGGAAAAGGCTAAAAAGGGATGTAGGGAAGATGTAAGTTTGGGACTCAACATACCCCCACTGTGAAGGTGTTGCATGTCCTCATGCAACCAAAATTTAGTCATCTCCCTTTAGTCTATGTATTCTGAAGCCTCTGCTAATACATCCAGTCCTCTCCTCTTCTTTCTTGGTGCTACCACCATCCTGGGTTTCCTTATCAAACATCTGAAATTGAGATTCATTAATTCCCTGCTCAACTTTCTGCACTTCTTCTTCAGTTTCTTGTTCTTCTTCTGCCACAAACCCATATGTAACATGGTATTATCATGAATAATTTTGTCCACTTTGCTTTTCTCTTTTAATGCCTCGTTTTCTTGTTTAATGTGCCTGTTTAAAACCTCCAATTCAAACACTTCTTGTTTCAAAGCTTGAACTTGTGCATCTTGTGTTATGTGAGGCAGAATGGATGGTGTTCTCAGGCCTGCAGCTGTCTTCTCTAAAGATTCAAGGTAGTCATATACCTCTTGCTGTTTTGGATCGATTTCAGGTGTTTTCCTCGGGCTGGCTTCAAAATCTTGTTGAGGGGGAGGACTGTCTTCTAGTTTTGGCTGAGAAGGGTTTACATCAACATCTGAAGGGCTGGCTTCAATATTTGGCAGAAGATGAGGTGGAATATGGCCAACTTGAGGTTTCTCAGGTGTTTCCCCACCCAAGTCAATGAAGTGGGGTCCTTTTACTTGTGTTCTCCTCCACTTTCCTTTGAGTCTGCTACTTCTTCTTAAGTACTGTGGGCTAGTACATCCTTTTCCATAATTTGTTTCCCTTTTTCTTCCTTTTTAGCTGTGGCAACTTGTTTTTGGAGATGTACTAGTCTCTCAGATAACACTTGATAGTCTTTCTCTATAGATGGTTCTGGTGATTGGTAAACATCTTGTAAGTTCCTCTTTCCCTTCAACTTTCTTTGTTTTCTATCCTTAGTTCTTTCCTCCTTTTCTTTTTGAACAGTTTCTTTAGTTTTATCAATAGGAGAGTCTTGGATTATGGCACTTTTTCCTTTTCTCCTACTCTTTCTCGCTTCCTTTGGTGTACTGCTTCCCGGTGCTTCAGATTGCTCTTGAAAATAGTTTCTCACTAGAAACCACTCCCAAGTATCTTTGTTTCTCTTCAACTGATCTTCAACTAGAATCCTCACGAGTCCATGATGATATAAATGAGGCTCTATATCTCCTATGTTCTTTTGCACTGTGGTGCTCATCTTTTTCAAACTCAACAGTAAGAAATAGGGCAGATTAAGAGTTTGTTTCTCTAAAAAGTTCATCAATAGCCTAGTGTGGTACATGTACATCGTCCCAAATCGGCCTTCACAAGTGATAAACTTTTGAA
Source organism: Pinus taeda (assembly GCA_000404065.3). Lineage (NCBI taxonomy): Eukaryota > Viridiplantae > Streptophyta > Pinopsida > Pinales > Pinaceae > Pinus > Pinus taeda. Next base: position 35,501 of record APFE030458880.1, read on the forward strand.
TGATTAATAGTAAGCCTGCCCATTCTTCTTTCAATGCATGAAAAAAAATCCCTCTTGTAAATACAGTAACATCCATACCTGGGTTACACAATATAACTCTCCATGCTTGCTCGTCCAGAATTTTGTTTTTAAACCAACGCTCACCTTCCCGGGGCAAATCTGTAGTAGCTGCAATTGAGGCTTCAGTGACCATGAATTTTAGGTCTCCAATATCCACCACCTGGTCATTAAAAGACCTTGCAAAGGCTTTTGTTACTTCTTTATTATGGCATTTGAATTTCTGAATGAAAGGAGCTATTTAGCTTTCTTCAACAACTCTTTTGCCTAAGGATACCCTTCTAAAAATTTAAGCCCTTCTGGCTCTGCCCTCAGTAGCCATCTCATCTTTTCCTTTGTTTAAAATTCTTTCTGGAATTCAACTACGTATTGTATGATGGTTTTATCAGAGGTAAGACAACTTATGTTGCAAGGTTTGTGGAAGAATGATGGCCGAAAATGAAAAATGGATACGAGAATTGGGGTGTTCAAGAACTGTAAGCAAAAATAGAGGATGAACAGCCGAGATGAAATGGAGACATATGCTAATGAGGTGCAGATTTAACACAAGTGAAATGGCGTTGGAATTTTGAATTGAACAGCTGCGTGAGAAACGTTACACGTTGATAAAATGACTGCACAAAGTATGGCAGAGAGGAGCCGTATTTACATAGGTCACGTCTCATGAATATAAGTGAAGTGTGGGAGTGCAGTCATCTATAAGTTGAACCCGAAAAATAATCATGAGACTGTTTAGGGAGTAAATGTATGGTTTATGGAGTAAGGTCGTGGAATGGTAGTGGAGCTATCGTAATAATCATTGCACATAGTGAGCTTTAATGGTTCAATAACTATGCAAACTTGTGCCTTTAATTGCTATTTGAAAGAAATTTTTGCCCATACCTTTAGAATCCTTGTCTTTGTTGTCCATTAGCCCTTACTCAATTGCTCCCTATTGATGTCTGTAGATGCTCCATATACATGTATTAATGCTTAGTCATACCTGCATTTTCATTTTATTGCACTAAAATATTGACTATAAATTTGAAAAACAAAGTGGTGGCTGCGGAAACTGCTTCTGGCTGCGGAAACTGATTCCGGCTGCGGAAACTTGGCACAACGACCACTTAACTAAATAGAGATAGTTAGACAATAACTATCTGAATGGAAATAATCATGGGAATTTTTTTTTTATTGATGAAATGAAATGGATGAGATGGAGTGAAATGAAGTGAGTGGAGTGAAAATGGAAATGAAATGAAATGAGTGGAGTGAAAATGGAAATGAAATGAAGTGGGATGAAGTGAGTGGAGTGAGATGGAAATGAGAAAGAAAGAAAGATTTTTTTTTTGGAAAATATAGTGTCAGGTGTCCCTGATT